>SZWC01025845.1:6876-33903 GCA_023375785.1 Penium margaritaceum
AGTTGGCCTTTGTTGTGCAAAGGAACTTTCCAGTTGAGGACTAGATTCTTGCTACAAATGATTCCCATGTAGATGTAACCGTATCTCAAATGGAACAACTGTGTGTGAAAGAATGAGGTCCATACTAGTGGAAGCGATGCTCCTGTAGTTTTGGACAAAACCATCATTTGTTGCTTAACACTCTTGGACTAAAGTGTATGCCCTGTTGAGTGCAGGGCTGATAGCGGTATTACTGGTATCGTGGTATACCGCGATCTTGTACCATGGTTTACCGTGATTTTGTACCGCGATATCGCGGATACTGCAGTACGGTTTTTTTTTTACAGTACCGGTACGGTATCGGTACTAACCTATCAAGGTACCCTTCTATCTTACCGTGGTATTGTATCGCAGTACCAACTTGCAAACAAACATTCAGATGCACGTATACCGATACCGCATTGTAGGTTGTGCAATGGAGCATCATGTTTTTCAAGTGGACAAACTTCGACAAGGTCACACACATCGAGTGGAATACTTCCATTTTTTAAATGTACATTTTATTGAGATCATTGAACTTTTGTGCTCCTTTAAGGAAGGAGATTGGCATGACAGGTCGAGATCCTCAACTCAAGGGTATTTCTTTCAGAATATCCAAGCATATTTCCTCATCCGCTAGTCGACATCGCGACGAGGAGTTGAAGTCGGAGGCCAAAGGTGCGGTTCATGGGATGCTGGTGCGAGAAGCTATTTCAGATTTTAAGCATATTGTGTTCGGACAGGGTTTTAGCATTTATCAGTGTGATATTGTTTCTCTCACGTCTATCTTCTCCAGGGTGGGGTTTTTTTTTGCCCAACATGTTGACTGTTTTGTGTCTACAATGTTTGTCAAAGTTTAGCATTTGCAAGAAATAAACGTTTTCTCTCGGACGCCGATTGTCTTTTCATGTGAAGAAATGCAAATCTCACAAACTCGTATGGATCTCATCGATTAGATTTCGTACTTCTCCATTGAGTACCACAGTACTAATTCTGTACCGTGGGAGAACACGACCTTTAAACAAAGGTATACCGTGTACCACGGTACTCCCGAAATACTGCGGTACTTTACCAATACCGTACGGAACGCCGTGACATTACCGGTATTGGTATTGAGCTGCCAGAAAACTAGGGTACCGCGGTATTGATACCGAGGTAGTCTGGTACCGCGGTACCAAATACCGCGATATTGCAGCCCTGGTTGAGTGAGAGATTCCACACAAGGAGACGTGAGCCATGCTCTCCACATGGTGCGACATCCCTTCAATTACTCAGTACCTACTTTGTCAGCGCCCATGGAGTCAGATGTCTGCATGAGCATTGACACAAGCTGAGAGGTCACAGTACACATTAGTGGGATAGTGTGAGAAACTTCCCGGAACCTTTCTTACCGCATTTGACTTAACTAAGCATCAGGGGTAAGTCAGTGTATGATGATAGTCGCAAGTCATGCTCGAAATTTGAAAGGTCTCGGTAAGGATACATACATAGTGTCAAGAAGCTTAAACTGAATACAATTGCAGGGAAAGATGACAAGTGACAAGCACAAAGCATGAATAGTTGCTGCTGCGCATGGCGGATGGCGCACGCAATGGTGTCACTTTGTCCTAAAAGCGGCCAACAACCATTATTTCGGACGTAACTCTATGCACAGGTATGCTAACCTAACACCGTCTAAACCTAGAGATGGAGAATCTCTAGCCGGACGCTACGACCGGTTAAACACACAAGTCTAGCATCGACGAGTGGACAGACAATGCTAAACATGCAAATCGGGCTCGAATTGTAGTCCACCAAGAAAACTCTAACGCCGGAAGAAAAACCAAAAAGAACCCCGGCAAGCAATGGGGATGTCGTGGCAGCTATCCGGTGTTATGTCAGTGCCTTGGTGACCTCTGGACTTCACGTACTCACATGCAGGCAAGCTCTAGTGGTCGACGATCATGTTGACAATCTCAGCTTCACCTCGCACATTCCTATGTGCACATAAGAGTTTTCTCGATGGCCAAGTCACAAGAAGAAATTTCTCGACAGCATCAACTTTGTCCTCTGCCAATTTAGTTATGCAAAGCTTGTTTTTCTGCTTCGCTATTTTCTTTCGTTTGTCATTTGGCCATCCGAGTGCGCCGTATTGTTGACGGCTTGTCTAGTTGCTTTCAACGATGGTAGCTATTTTCATGGATTTTCCATAGACGAGCTAGCATGCAGCGTACACTAAAGTTGGCCGTACCAAGTGCGGAGGGGATATCCCTCTCGCTCGCTCATTGCACTAGCCAACTCTCATTCTTTCAACTAGATCTTTGCCATCTCTCCACCATTCTCAACACCTTTTATTGCATCGTATCCTTTACGACCCACACTCTCACACCAGACATCGTTTAAGGGGGTTTCTCCATTCCCTCATGGTATCAGAGCTGTTGAGACACTGTATCCTCACATTCTACCATACAATGCATAGCAATAGGTTCTTGCTGGGCTGGGTTGGGATGGGTGGGCATGAAGAGATCCTGGCAACGTGGCGGCCCTGAGCTCATGGCTCGTACCACGTAGAACTCCGGCGGAGCTGGAGGTGGAACGCTGCCGAAATCTCGGCAACAATCCTCTCGTCGCGGCTCCCCTCTCGGCGGCGACAAGCGTGTACAACTACGATCGTCTCACCCGCAACACCTCTCCCGTGTGGCACTCTCCTCCACAGCCGCAACAGCCGACCTGTGTTACCAACCGCAACTTGAGGTTGCGACTCCACCCTTGTGTGCCTTAGGCTTCTTCGCCCATCCACCGACGACTGTGCTGCTACATCAGTGGTAGCACCGTCCCTGGTTTTGGCTGTCTTCGCCTCATCCGCGCCGATACCCGTCTTCGCTAGGGCAACAGCTTGTAGTAGCAGTAGCCTTTTGAGCTGCTGCGCAAGATGCAACGCATCTAGCGTAGCAGCTCGCAACAGCAGTAGTATTCAATAACAGCGGTAGCACTCGGCAGCTGTATACGCGCCACTAGCTATCACGGATGGAAGAACAGCTCACAGCAGTTGTTTGCCGTGCAACATCTTGCGGGCGCAGCTCACAACAGCAGTAGCATTCGAAGCAACACTCGCAGCAACAGCATTCGCAACAGTAGCAACATTCGTAGTAGCGGCTCAATAGTCGCGACAACTCTTGCAGCTGCACTAGATGTTGCAGCAGGAACGACAGTGTCTCCGTTGCGTAGCTCACGGTGACTGCAGCCGTGCACGAGTAACAGATGCATCGCACATTAACGCCCAGTAGCCGCGTGCCGCTTCTTGGAAGCCGACCGCCCCCACACGCTGCACAGCTAGTAGTGGTTGGCTCTTCGATCACCGAGGCCTGTCAATTGTGAAGGCCCTCGACCTTCACGGTGACAAGCTCCGGGCTCGCAAGCTTTAGACAACACAAAAAAAGGTCCTAGGGTGTACCCTGGTCCCCTCCTTGGCAGCCCCTCTCGGGACTTCCCCTGCAGATCTCCACCTCTTACCTTTTCTCATTTTATCTTTCTTTCCCTTCTTGCTTTTATTTGTTTTCCACCTTATCTTTCTCTTTCCGCAGTCCTCTTCACTTCTCTTCTTCTCCTTTGGGACGAGACGCGGACATTTGGGGGATTGTCCCAATGTCTCGGGAGACCAAAGTTCATGCCGAGTGAACTCGGACTCATAAGAAGATTTCACTTCCTCATCGGCCAACCCTGAGGTTCTTCCCTTCGGTTTTGCACTCGCTCCTCTTTTTGACCATGCTCTACTCGTCTTGCTGGCTACCCGGGTACCTGGGCTCTTGTCCCACTACCCCAAAACATCACTCTGTTTCTCGGGTAGTTCCGTGTACACGTGGATCTCTCGTGCCTGTGGCTTCCCTTTCTCACCTCTTCATTCTCTTCTCTCGTCATCTTGTTTTCTTGCCCATTCTCCCCCTCTCCGTTGAGACTCCAGTGTTTGGGGGTTTGTCCCGGCATCGTGGGAGACCATTCTCAAGTTCTCCTATCACTCCTCCCTTCTTTTATCCTCTCAGCTATCGGTTCTTTTAGCATGGCATCGCCGGCCATGCCTCCACCTGGGTTGGCATGGACACCACCCTCCATGGTCCCCTCGTTCTATGGGCCACCGTTACTGTTCTACACAGCTCCTTCGTGGCTTCATGCGCCTGCTCCCCAAGCGTTCACTTCCTCTCCTTTTGTACCCATCAATAGATGTGGCCCGCCAGACATGCGGTCTGCTTTGGTCATCATTGGGGGCTCTCTCCCTCTATCTTCACGCACTCAACGTATAGCGGTCTCCGGTGTGAGTCTCGCGATTAGGTCTGGAGGTCACCACTGTGAGTCGGATGGAGTCCTTTGGGTGGCATCGTTGGATAGCCCGGTTGGTGAGGGTGCATGAATTGAGGATTAGGAGCATGTCTCTTACCCTTGTTGCTTTGCAGCTCATCCTGAGCATGCGTAGCAATTTGCTGGTTTCACTTATAACGTCGCATGTCATGTCACATCACCTGCATGCGTGTCACGCGGGTTCTGGATTATTGACTCTAGAGCCACTCAACATATGACGTTGTCACGTCCGGCATTTGTGTCATTTGGGCCTGTCGGTGACGTATGGTTCGTTCGTACTGGATCGGTATAAATGCTTCCGGTCTAGGGTGTTTGCGTTGTATGATTTGTAAGACCTCACATCAATGTGTTTCTGCCTGATGTGTTGCTTGTTCCCGCACTTGAGGTCAGTCTGTTGTCTGTCACTACTCTTGACGATCAGGATATGGATTTCATGGTGTCTCGTTCTGTCGGCACTGTCTCCCTTCAATCTTCAGGACGTGCTGTTCTTCGTGGTCTCCGCTGTGATAAATTATAGCGCGTACCATTGTTTGTACCCACTCCTACCTCTGCTGCATGTACTCATGTCCATGTTACTCCCTTATTCTCCCCTGAGCACACTCGCTTACTACATCAATGCCTCGACCACGTGCACACCGTTGTTATGCGCAGCTTGCTTCGCCATCAGCTTGCCGCTGGATTAGATGCTACTACCTTCTCTGCACCGTGCACTGCTGATTGCATGGATTGTGTGCAAGACAAAATGTACCGCACCCCATTTCCCCTTTCTATGTCACGTACCCACGAGCCATTCATTCTCATCCATGCTGACATGATGGGCCCCTTCTCGATTGAGTTTCTCAACGCTGGTCGCTACGTCCTTTGTATTACTGTGGACTATTCTCGTTTCCGTTGGACTTATTCACTCCGCTTGAAGAGTGATGTTGGGCCTACGATCGAGTCTTGGATCATCCAAGCGGAGCGTGCATGTCAACGGAAGCTACAGGTCTTTAATTCCGATCGTGGTGGTGAGTTCATTGGCTCCACTCTTTGCTTTCTCACATCAGTTGGTGTTTGCTTTAAGTTGTCTGCTCCCTCCACCCCACAGCAAAATAGTGTATCTAAACATTGGAACGCCACATAGGTTGAAGGTGTTCGGACTATGCTGCTTGAGTCTGGTGTCTCTGAAGTGTTTTCCTAAAAGGCCATGAAGTACATGACTTGGGTGTGGAACCGGCTTCCTCATGGTCTACTCCCCTACCATGTCACACCGTACGAGCGTTGGCATGGTCGTCGCGCTGACTTGCGTCTTGCTCGTGTCTGGGGGAGCGTCTCCTTTGTCTGGTTTCTTGAGGATCAACGTGATGGGAAACGTTTACGCCGTGGTTGCATTTGCCATTTGCTTGGTATCTCTCCGTAGTCCAAGGTTTGGCGCTTTTGGGATGCTAATCCTGTGGGTGTCATTGAGTCTCGCGACGCTTTGTTCTTTTAAAAACAAGTTCCGTCGCGATATCGTTGACACTGTCACCTCTCTTGTCCCCGCCTCTCGTGCTAATGGCTTCTCGTGGACCGGCTAGCTCGAGGACACCATTTCCGTCCCCTCTCCTTCTTTGTCTTACGTTCCATCTCCTCTATCCTTTGCACCCACGAGTGCACTGTTGTCGACACCCTCACCGGCCCCTACAGCTACGTACTCTCTCCCTTTGGCACCTGCTCCTGTGCCTTTGTCTGGATCATTATCGTTACCTACGTCCTCGTCAGCATCTCTCTCCCTCAGGCGTCACATCCTATCGTGTCACCCGTTGTCAGGTCCCTTATTGTCCTATCCACGCTGTTGTCGTCCTCCTCTCCAACGTTGTTGCATGCTTCCTTGCCGATCTCGCCACCTGGCACTTCTGCACCTTCGGCTGATCCCGCCCGAATTCCCTTGGCAATGGACCCCCTTCACAACTTTACCGTTGTCCGATCCCCTTCCTTTTAGTCGTGCTCCTTGAGGCCATCTCCAGCCCTTGCCGTCGCGCTCTCATGGTGCTCCCTCTCTGAATGTCTCTCATCCGTCCCGTCCTGCCAGTCCTTCTCCTCCTCGTGGGCACGCTCCTCCTGACACTGGTCTTCATGCACTTGGACTGTCATCTCTGTTGTCCGGCCGAACTCTGCAGTCGGCTACTCTTTGCTCGTGGCTGAGTTCTCCCATGCTGTTACTGCCGCTAAGTCTAGTTGTATCTTTAACCCCGCCCCTGTTGCCACTACCCTAACATCTCGCAGCTCCATAGCACTCCCACCAGATCCGGACACGTTCCGTCAGGCGCGCTCGTCTCTTGATGCAACACCTTAGGAGTAGGCCATGCGCGAGGAGCTCGATGCCTTCACAGCTCATAGGGTCAATGAGCTTGTGGATCTTCCACTTGGTCGTAAGGTTATAGCTTCCTGTTGGGTGTATAGTGCAAGCGTAAGCCAGATGGCGTCATTGAGCGTTACAGGGCTCGCCTGACGGCCAAAGGATTCTCCCAAGTGCCGGGCATGGACCTTGATGCCACTTTTGCCCCGGTTGGGAAGTACATTACTACCAAAACCGTCTTAAGCGAGGTGGCCCAGCATGACTGGGAACTGTACCAAGTGGACGTCAACAATGCATTCTTGTATGGTCGTCTTGATAAAGAGATCTATCTCGTCCAGCCGCGTGGCTTTGACGATGGTTCCGGCCGCGTCTGGCGCCTCCGCAAGGTGCTATACCAGCTCAAGTAGTTTCTACGCTGCTCAAACTTTGAGATATCAACCACCCTTGAGCGAGGTGGTTACCGTCGCAGTCTGATTGATCCTGCCTTTTTTCATTAGAGCCCCTACTACACCATGAATTGCCGTCCTCGTCTACGTGGATAATCTCCTCATCGCCTGTCTGGATCCACACGCTCTTTAGGCTATCAAGGATCTCCTCTAGTCTGCGTACAAGATGAAGGATCTTGACCTTGCCCACATCTTCTCGGGTATGGAGATTGGGCGTGACCGTCAGCATCGCATGCTCACCGTGCACCGTGCCGGGTACGTCCGCACTCTCGGGGAGTGGTTCGCCGATGTCTTGGCCGCAGTTCCCCATGTGTCCATGCCTATGACGCCTGCTGGATAGCGTCTTTTGGAAACTGCTGACCTTGGGTTGTTGGGGTAGTTGGTGGACTTCATTACATACCTCCAGGTCATCGGGTCTCTGGTGTTTCTTGGCACTACCACACATGCTGATGTTGCCTTTGCTGTCAACTTCTTGTCCCAAATCTCCCAGTGTCCGCATCGCCTCCATCTCGAGGCGGCGTTACATGTTATCTGCTACATTGTCTCAATATCCTTTCTTGACCTGTGGTTTTTAGCCCAGCCCTCTTTCGTTATTGATGGATATACAAATAGTGCTTTGGCTCAGGACAGTGACGCGCGCAGCCGGTCTGGTTACATCTTCCTCATCGGTGGTACCGCAGTCGTTTGGAAGAGTAGTTAGCAAGGATGTGTTGCACGCACCTCGAATGAGGCTGGGTATGTTGCCATGGGTGCGAGTATCTATGAGAGCATTTGGTTGTGTCGTCTCATGCAACAGCTGCACTAGCCCATCCGTAGCATTACTCTTCATTGCGACAATGAAAGCACCCGCCGTATAGTTGAGCAAGATGGCATGCATCACACTCACACAAAGCACATCAACATCGAAAATCACTTTGTCCATCAACGCATTGCGTATGGTGATATGCGCCTGATTGGAGTTGAGACACGTCAGGAGTGGGCCGACTTTCTCACCAAGGCACTTTGTAGTGGGAAGTTCATGGTGGCTGTACATGCTGCTGGTCTCCAGTCTCTCCGTACCGACCCTGGTTGATATGTCTCCATCTCTTCTCGTGTTGTTTGTTCTCGTGTTGCTGTGGCTCCTTGCTCCGACTTGTGGCTCATTGTCACCTATGGTGCCTCTTATGCATTCAGGGCGTCTGGCGTCATGGGGGGTGTTGTTATTCTAGTGTCTTGGTGACCTCTAGACTTGACGTAACTCACATGCAGGCAGACTCTAGTGGTTGACAATGATGTTGAAAATCTCAGCTTCACCTTGCACATTCTTCTGTACATACAGGAGTTTTCTCGGTAGCCAGGTCACAATGAGCATTTTCTCAGCAACATCAACTTTGCTATCTGCCACTTTACTTCTACAGAGCTTTTGTTTCTGCTTCCACTGTTTCTTTCTGTTTGTCATTTGGCCATTCAAGTACGCTGTATTGTTGACCGGTTCTGTCTAGTTGCTGTTTGGACGCTAGGATCTATTTTCTATGATTTTCCATGTATCAACTGTCATGTAGCGTGCACGAACACTGGCGGTACAAAGTGCGGAGGGAATATGCCTCTCGCTTGCTCATTGTACTAGCCAACTCCCATTCTTTCAATTATATCTTAGCCATCTCTCCACAATTCTTAATGCGGTCTGTTGCATTGTGTCCCTTACGGTCCACACTCTCATACAAGACGTCGTTTAAGGAAGTTTCTCCATTCCATCATCTTGCAGCTGCTGGTGCATGGAGCCACCACTCGTTGGTGCTCCAGGGCGAGCTCCGTCTCCATCAAGGATCATGTTGCCGTGCTCTCCAGTAATGCTGCTCCATACCACCAGTGTAGCTTATACGAGTTCTCACCATGGTCATTGCTCATGACGGGCAGAAGCCACACAAATAAACACTTTCCCTAGCTGACACAACCGTCACCACAATGAGAAGTGGGGCAGCTTGAAATCTAGACTAGAGCGGTGTGTTGAGGCTGCAGCATCGCTAGAGTAGGCATGGCCCCATGCTCATTCCTTTGCACTGGTGTCCTCTTCTGCTGCTTTGAGTTTATAATAGAGAATAGTTACTTTGAGGAGCTAGCACCAGAAACGAAGTGGAAACCCAAAAGAACTGATACGGATCTGAGAACAAACAAAAATGGGAGACTCCTCCCAGTTCTCGCTCCCCACCAGCTCTGTAGAGATTGCTACTCAGCTTTCTACCCAATCAGAAAAATGACTTTTTTTCTTGCTAGCGGGGTTTTAATCGTGATTCCTACCAGTCGGTCAATAGCCCAGAATCCGTGCATTGTCCGTTTTGCCTGAAAACTAGACCATATCATTACACTAATGTTGCAAATGCAGTCATGTAGTGAGAATCATCTAGAAAAAAAACAGAGAGGAGTTATAGCCGCCTAGACCCAGGCAGCGTGTACACTAGTCCTCGGAAACAATAGTGCCCGATCAAGATGAAACTTGGACCCTAAGGAGAACATAATGCTATTGACGCAATGGTGTAGAAAGATCCAGTATTAGATGCATGCAAATATGGCAGTGACCTCCAGCGGCACGACTGCCAAGGAGGCCAACCAATGGCTTTCTACACGTTGACCATCAGAGGGAGGAGGCTTAAGAAAACTGCGTGTAGGCCTCAGCGTGCGCCGGCTCCACTGGATGACACTCCATTAGTGTCGTGTCTCGCCGTCAGTCATCTACACGTCTAAGTAGTCAAGCCGGGAGGACACAACACAGCATAATGAGAGATGCATGATAACTAACACTTCCCCATGACCCATAGGCGTAGTGTACATGGACGGGCAAAGAGCACAGAGACCAAGCGAGTAGGGGTAGAGTGAAAAGAACTCACAGGCGCAGACCAACTACGCTCACAACCCTCTTGAACAAGTCACGTTTCAGTCCCTTGGTCATTGAGTCAGCCAACTACCGTACAATCTCAACCCACATAATGCTGATACTGCCATCATGAAATAGTGAATACACATAGTGATACTTGACATTGATGTATTTTGTGTATGTGTGATGCATGCGGTCATCATCGGCAATGGCCATGGCACTTTCATTGTCACAGTGCAACGTGATGGACGTTACTGACTGATGCAGCTCGGACAACATGCGATGCAACCACACGCTCTCACATGCGCCAAAACGAAGGGCCATACACTCAGCCTTAGCAATACTACGTGTAATGCAACCTTGCTTGCCACTATGCCAAGACATAGTCATGCCGCCGATAAGAAAGATCCAGTCAATATGACTCTTACCGTTTGGACCGTCGGTCCAGTCACTATCGGTGTAGTCCTCCATAACAACGAACGGCTGTCGACAGATCACGAGGCCTCGCCAAGGGGTCAAGACGACATAGTGTAGTACTCAAATGGCAGCCTCAAAGTAGAGGTGGCACGACTCTTGAGAGAACTGGGCGAGGAGATTGACGACAAATGTAATGTCTGGACGCGTCGGCGTTGCCTAGAACATCAGTCACTTGATGACACGTAGATATGAGGTCAAGTCTACTGGCTCTCAGACCACGGATGGACCAAAGGTCTTCATCATTACTTGACCATCGGGCGACATAGGTGAAATACTCTCGGCAAGAGGGGCAGGTCCTCCACGAAGCGCCTGGACAGGGTTTGGGCATAGGCGGCTTGATGGACGTGTAGGACACCCATGGAGAGATCATGGTTGAGCTACATGCCAAGCTCTGATCAGCCAGCTTCTAAACCACGTTTCTTCCAAACGAGTCGGTAGAATGCAAATGGTTTTGCACTAATAGAAAGTTTAGGAAAAATACTACAATTTGCATGCGCCATGTTTGAAATTTGATAAAGAAATGAGGGAGTTATGGTCATTACAAGGCAACAGTCTTACCCATAGAGAAGAATGTAGCCCTGGCCGACCTGGTTTTGAGCACAACTCTCAATCCAACAGTTGGATCTTTGCAATCTTGGGCTTGATGGAAAGCTTCTCTCGCAAACTAGAAGATCTTGTGGTGAATTGTGAAATTTGGTCAATGTTTGACCCTAACCCGTCACTCTCAAAGTGACGGCCTGTGCTAGCTGAAGTTGGTAGAACTTGGCTTGGATACCAAGTGTTGTAACTGGAGGAGAGAGGGAGCCTTGGAGAAGCAAACATATGGGAATGAAAGGGCATCACTTCTACTGAAGAATGGTTGTTGAATCACTAAAAATGATTGAGTACATATAGAGCTAGAGCTTGGGCAAGTCAGCCCTCTCACAAGCCACACCACTTAGCCATGGAGGCTAAGACTCACACACTAGAGTCCAAAATCTCACACAAGAGAGGAAATCAGCCCAGCAATCAGGCTGACCAGTCACACACAACCTAGAGAGCTACAAAATGATCGCATGGCACACTCCTAGTGGTCACATAACCCAGAATCCTATAGAGAATCGCCATTTGTCCATGGCTAGCACACAGGGATCTCACCTCTCCTAAAAGTAAGGAGAGGTAATTTTATCCTAGTCAGCACACTCTGACAAGGCAATCCTAAGACGAAGGACCTTTTTGGATATGTTTTCCATCAGGTCTTGACCGTGGACCTCTTGCCTTTTTCTTTTCTCAAGGTTCGGCATGGAGCCGTCACCCATGGTCACCCACACATCGGCGGTCCATGACCCTGGAAACTTAAAAGAATCATATTTCCGAGTCGGACCGTTGGATAGGCTTGAAACTTGGACCGTAGACAAATTTCCACATGATCTTTCCAATGGTGAAGTTGGATTGATGATTGAAGCACAAATTTGGTAGTTTCCTGGTACTTGCTCCCATGGACCTGAAACTGAGCCGGATGGCCATATGTCTAACAACGAAGCGGTAGCCTATGTGCTCAATGACGACATGGGTCCGAGGCTTCTGCCCAAGCCGCGTGTATAACGTGTAGGCAAGGACAGGATGGCCAGCCTGGAGAATCTAGGAGACGCGGACGAGACGGTCGGGCCGGAGGGGCTGGCGGACACGGAAGGGGAGCACAGCCCCGAGGGGCTGGCAGACACGGACGAGGCGCTCGGCATGGAGGGGCTAGTAGAAACAGACAAGACAGCTAGCTAGGAGGGGCTGGCGGATACGGATGGGATGGCCGGCCCAAATGGGTCGGCAGACACGGATGGGGCGGCTGGCCCACAGGGGCTGTCGGACATGGTCGAGGCTGACGACGCGAAGGGCTTGGTGGGTATGGATGAGACAGCCGGCCCCGAGGGGCTAGCGGACACGGACGGGTTGGCTGGCTAAGAGGAGATGGACAGCACAGACGGGACGGCCGGCCTAGAAAGGCTGGCAGACATGGACGACACAGCTGGCCTACAAGGGTTGGCGCACACACATGGGATAGCCGGCCCATAAGGACTGGCGGATGCGGACGGGGCAGTCAACCCAGAGGGGCTAGCGGACACAAATGGGGCAGCCAACCCTGAGGGGTTGGCGGAGAAGAACGGGGTGGGTGACCCAAAGGGGCTGGTAGACATAAATGGGACGACCGGCCCGGGAGGACCAATGAGCAGAGATGATGTAACACCCGGAAGAGGCAGGACAGAGGATGGACCCACCATTCCCCTATGCGAAGGGAGGGACATTGACGCGCTGGAGCAAACAAGATCATGGGGAAACAGGTCCTTAAGTAAGAGGGCGTCTCGGGACTTGATGATATAGTGTCGGGAGGGATCCCACAAGCACCAGGCTTTCAAAACGACAGGTTGCCACGGTCGGTGACATGTAGGATAACACAACCAAATGGATGCAACAACACGGTGCTAACACAACGTGAGTCCATGACATCCATGCTCATGCGGTCAAGGGCAGTGAGAGATAGGAGGTTGAGCTCAAGATCACGGATAAAGACGACATCGGCCACGAAGACATCCCAAGCGCGTCCAGGAAAACGAACGACACCGACACTACAAACGGGCAGTACCTGAACAAAACCTGTCCAGACATCACGTACATTGGCAACGGGACCAAGGGCACTGAAGGTCCATTGCAAAGCCATCACGTGATGGGTGGCCCCGAAGTCGGTGATCCAGGTCTTGGCCAGATCCTGCACGGGTGTTACCAGATTGCTACCGGACACAATACAATGGGCGAGCGATGCGGACGCCATGGACGGGGGAGCAAACTGAGACTACTAGTGAGATACCAAGACGACGTCATCACAAAGCAGAGTAGGAAGGGATGGAGATGACTGGACGGAGAAAGATACAGAGCATGACCACAGCTAAGAATCTTTCATGTAGGGCAGGTCAGGAGAACTAGCAACGATGCAACTCGTACTTCCCTAGGAAGGAGGGCAAGGCAGGCTGAGCTAGAGTGCAATGCATTGCTCAGACTGACACTCACGGGTGGAGGGTGTGAAGAAATAGATTGACTACGGCATGATAGCTTCGTAGCTAGGAAGGGAGGATGGCTGCACCATGAGTGAAAGGACGGGCGCGGATTGTTGTGGATGAAGGTGCAGTGGCGCTATTGTGGGCAGGTAGGGGGCGACTATCAGAGATATGGAGTTGTGCGGTGGAAAGGACGCATTAGGGCTAACAACTTTGACGGCAGCGATGGTAAGACGGTATTCACACTAACGACGCAGGGTGGCGATAACGCATGCCTCATCGGTCGTTAGTGGATAGATGTACCACTCGTGTCCTGCCTGTCCATAATTGTGGCAGACTATGCCGCTACAACTGGATCTGGTTGACCGCACCTCCTGGCCCTTGCCCTTCTAGATCCTACGCTTCTTCTTGCTTGACGATGGGGTACCAGAAGACAGAGCAGTTGCTGGAGTAGAAACTACTACGAGGGCAATGGTAGGAGAGGAACAAGCCTCCATGTGCTAGATGTGGGAATCTTGACCGGCCTCCTCAATGTGAAGGAATAGCTTGTATGCCCAAGGCATGAGGGTGCCTTGGGCAGCCATGACGGTAAGGATGTCCTAAGATTAGTGCATGAAGACGTCAGCAAAGGCGTCGGTGGCATTGCGCTTGATGATCAAGAGCATACATAGAGGGGATGGTGCAGCATCTTTGAGGCAACAAAGGATGTCCTCCGCCCGCCGCCAGTAGGACTGTCTACGCCTCCTCCATGAGTTGAACTCCTGATGCAAAAGACTGGTCTTGGCCTTGGTAGAAAATTGAGGAGGAGGCGTGAGGATATGCTATTCTACTATGGGATCGGGGAGACCGCCGGTGACGAAGTGGTCGAGAAAAGGCTGGAGAACAAGACGTGCAACTGGAGCGGCGACGGGGACAAGGGAACATATGGCGTGACTGGCTGCATACATCTGGTTTGCCTAAGTGGAGTCGTAAGGTAGGACGCAGCATGGCCATAGGCCCTCATCCTGCATCCAGATGTGGAAGCTGAGATCCTTGCTGCGAAACTACTTGCAAGCTTGGAGCAGCGGGGTTGAGGTTTCAAAATCTTTTGGCCTACAGCCAGTACCCAGAGTGGGACCTAGGATGAAGGACATAATGTGTTGCTCGTAGTGGGTGTAGTTCTACACCTTGTAATGTGTGGCGGAGGAGATTGTAGGACTTTCATGTCCAGGTGGAAAGAAGGTTAACTAGATGCTAGTTTGGATCATTGGATGCTACTACTGCTGCTACTATAGTAGAGACTGCTGCTATTGTTGTAGTTGTAGAAGGAGCTAACTCTACGTTGTCAGTGGCTGTAGTGCTTCTACTTGTTGTGTGAGTGGAGTGAGCTGTTGGTGAATGGTGGCTAGCGGGTTTATCCAGCTCGATGTGCCTGCGGGATATTGGTGTTGTTGCGGTTGTTGGTATTGTTCTTGTTGTTGCTGTTGTTTCTGCTGTTGATATTGGAGTGGAGGTTCCTACTTCTATAGCAGTTGCATTTGCTACTGCTACTGCTGTTACTACTACAATAGTGGTAGCTATTTCTGCTGTTGCTGTAGTTGCATTTTCTACTCTGGCTACTGCTGTTGTTGCTGTTGTTGGAGCAACTACCATTCTTCCTTTGGGTGGTACTACTTCTATTATGATTCCTACAACTGTTGTAGTAGCATCTGCAGTTACTTTTGTTGATGTTGCAACATAGGTTGCTACTGTTGTAGTGATTTCATTTGGTGCTCGTGCTACTTCTACTACTACAGTTGATGCTACAACGGAGGTTGCCACAACAACTAGACTAGCAGCTGTTGCTACTTCTTCAGTTACTATTCTTGCACTTGCTCTAGCTATTGCAAAAAGGGGAGGCTTGAAGGTCCTCTAGTAGAGGAGGATCCCTCTCCACTTTAAGCCATGGTTCTCCCTGGTTTTCTTTCGTTTGCTTGTTTTTGTTTTTGTTTTTTTGTTCAAATTGTTCATGATTTGAGCAAAGACGTCAACAAGGAGGTTGGCGTCTGTAGTGATGTCATTAGTAGATAACGTCACTACAGCGACTACGTGGTTACGTGCCTACGTGAATATGTGGCTACATAGTTACGCATCTTTGTGGTTGCGTAGCAATAGCATGGCTGCATGGCTGCATGACTGTGTGGTCGCATGGCCGGGTTGTGGTGGGCTACGTGGCCACGTGGCTGAGAAGCTCCGTGGTTGCGTGACTACATGGCTGCATGGTTACGTGGCCGCATGGCTGTGGGACTACATGGCCGCGTGGCTGCGTGGGCACATGGTTTTGTGGCCACGCTATTGAAAGAAAACCATGCAGTGGCTGCACGGCTGCATGGTTGCACGGTTGCCTGCTACGTAGCTATGCGACTGGCTGTGCAGTTGCTACAACGGCTGGTGCGTAGCTATGGGAGGTGTTGTGTAACAGTGGCTACTGAAGTGGCTACTGTCGGGCAACAAGAGCTGCTCCTACTACTGCGGCTGAGTCCTTAGCTCTATATCACGGATTTGTAGCAAAGATCTGGGTTATGGTTACTCCTATTGTGGTTGGAGAGGAGTGGAAAGGGAGGTAGGAGAGGTCATTATGGTGTGTGGAGATGTCCTCACATGCGTCGTTGCCGTCATGGCGTCGCCCCTCACGTTGCCAGTCGCGAGTCCACCAACGCTACTGGTATCCCAGGATCAGTACTACCAGAAAACGTTTGACAGCATTTCCTTCCCATTGGGAGATTTTTTACGCCACCATTTAGTGGGGCTAACTGTATTAGGAAAAAATTGGCAGAGTTTTCCTTGCACAAAATCATTTTTGGGACCGCTGGCATTGACTAGGACCTGTACGCCTTGGTGCTGCTAAGATCTCTTGCTTCTGTTGCACTCTAGCTCTGATACCAAGCTTGAAACATAGACTAGAGTCGCGTGTTGAGGCGCTACTATTATTACAGTAGGCATGGTTCCATGCTTGTTGCTTTGTACTGCTGCCCCCTTCTAGTACTATGCATCTATGAGAGAGAAACTAAGCGTTGAGGACATAGGGCTAGAAAGGCAGTCGCGATAGCAAATGACCGACAGCCCAAAACCATCTAGAAAAGAAGCTGAGAGGATTCATGGTCGCCTAGAGTCAGGTAGCGTCTACACTAGTCTCGAGTAACAACCGTGTCTAATCATTATGAAACTTGCATCCTAAGCAGAAAATAAAGCAGTAGATACAATGGTATAGTCAGATCGTGTACTGGATGTGAGCAGAGAGCATCTGCAATGGCAGTGATCATTGACGGTATGACTGCCACATAGGCATGCTGATGGAGTTGAGCACATCGATCGTTGGAGGAGGGAGGCTCTAGCAAACTGCTTGTAGACCTTAGCGTGCATCGGCTTTACTACAAAACACTCGAGTAGCGTTGTGTCTTGCCGTCGGTCATTTGCACACCGGTGTACAAAAGCTAGGAGGACACAGCAGAGCACAATGAGGGATGCCTGAGAACCAAAAAGGGCTAGACCTACAAGTTATCATTAACACCAACCACAATACAAGGTCTCCTCATGACAGTGGGATAACTGACCTAATGCGTGCTCACCGGCGTGAGGCAAACGGACTAAAGAAAAGGACCGACATAATAGCACCTACCATCCGTTCCTAGCATTTTAGCTAGGAGAAGATATCACCCTCATGATCATGGATCCACACTGAGCAGGTGCTAGGCAATCACTTGCTAGCACATGTGTTCACTTAACACTTGGTCATTTTTGTGCAAGGTACTAGTCAAAGACTAACTCATGGGGCTTAGACCAACCAGTGTCTTCTCTATACTGTTCCTTACTTAGACAACTCTGTGAGGAGCATCTAAGGCCAGATTGTATGATTAGAATGAGGAATCGGTCTAGTACATATAGTTTGAGGCTTGGCATCTAAGGTGTGTGGATAGTGGCACTTTTGGGATGGCCACTTCAAACCACCTCACCAGCTCCCAATTAGGGCATCCACTGACCGCCAAGTGGCTCATCCTCCTCATGCATGGAGAAATGTCTAAGAAATTTGCCCTGTGTACGAAGGTGAAAAATCTTCCAGCGCACATCAAAGCTTGATCGTAGGAACTGTTGTCCCTAAGTCCAACATGCTATCCATTGCGTTACACTTCTGGTGTCTCCATTAAACTTGTACCATGAACAAGGTTTGGGGGACTTACTCCAAGGGAGCTTTGCATGACAAACTTGTCCGTTAATCCATAGCAGTGGCTATGGGGCATAAAAAAACAACAATCTCTTCCTTGCACCTTAGGCCACCTGCTGTGGTAATTTTCGTTTGCATGAACCCGTAGCTCTTTGTTGTGTTCATGCATGTCAGGTGTCTTGGTAGTTCTCATCTCCTGCATCTACCATGCCAATTCCTTGAGCGCTTGCAATATGCAAGTCACTGTCTAGCAGCTTTCTCAAAAAATTTGCAAGCATTTTCTTGGTTGCGAGGTGTTGTTCCATGATACCCTTGGCAACAACGTCACGTGAATGGTGGTACCGAATGTCCATGTGCTTGGTACGCCAAGAGATCAGGTCTCACTGGTCTGCCTTGTTGCTTGGTGACATGGAGGAGGGGAGCTTATAGTCGGAGGACATGGGGATACTAACAAGTGCAAGTGCAAGTGGGTGTTCAAGAAGAAGCAGGGAGCACATGGAAATCTGAAAAAGCACAATGCAAGGCTGGTTGCCAAGGGCTACTCGTAGCATGAAGGCATTGATTACACTAAAATCTTTGCTCCTGTTGCAATGTTTGCCTCTGTGCGCATGTTTTTTTCTTATACAGCTGACGACTTCAAGAGTCACCACATGGATGTCAAAACGGCATTCTTTAATGGTGACTTTGAAGAGGAAATCTACATAGAGCAACCGGAGGGGTTCGTCATGGATGGCTAGGAGCTACAGGTTTGTTAGGTGTAGAAGTCGTTGTACGGACATAAGCAAGCGTTGCGTGCTTGAAACCTGAAGTTGGATGGGGCGTTGCAAATCATGGGGTTCAAATGCAACAAGTGTGACAACAGTGTCTATCGCAAGCAACATGGGCATGAGATCCTCATGATCATTGTCTATGTGGATGACATGCTCCTCCTTTCCAACAACATGTCTATACTGAAACAGTTCAAGGATGCCATGCACGAGCGCTTCCAGATCTCCAATCTTGGGGAGGCCTCATACTTCCTTGGCATCTACGTCACGCGTGACCGCAAATCACGCTCTCTCTCACTGGAGCACAGTCATTATGTCAAGGATGTCTTGCATCGGTCCGGCATGAAGAGGCCAAACCCATCGGCACACCGCTGGAGACGAGGCAGTACCTCGTGAGCTTCAATGGAGAAGCGGACGCAGCTGAGCAACAGAAGTACAATAGCGCCATCGGCACTCTTATGTACCTGATTGTGGCAACCAGACCGGACCTCGCCCAGGCTGTGAGCGCTGTGAGCCAGCACATGGCCAACCCCAGACTTGAGCAGTAGACGGCATTGAAGCGGATCTTTTGCTATCTTGCTCGAACCATCAACATCGGCATCACATACAAGGGCAACGACATCAGTATCATCAGCTACACAAACGCAGATTAGGCTTCAAATCCTGAGGACCGCAAGTCCATCTCTAGACATGTGTTCCTCATGAATGGCGGACCATCAGTTAGTACAGCAAGCTCCAGGTGGTTGTGGCTACCTCAAGCACGGAAGATGAGTATGTCTCTCTCAACTTTGGAGCCAAGGAAGCAATTTGGCTTCAACGTCTCATGGCGGAGATAAGTGGGAGTGTAGCTGTTCCAGTTCCTGTACGCGTTGACAACGCGAGCGTAATCCCACTCGCCAAGAATTTTGAGCACCATGCAAGCACAAAGCACATTGACATTGCATATTATTTCATCAGGCACATGGTGTAGGAGGGTGCTATCAAGCCGGAGTTTTCTCCAACCAGCAAGGAGGTCGCTGATTTCTGAGTGACCTATGAGAAGCAATAGTTCAGCATAAAGGCATGTGGAGTCAACCCACTATGACTGTGACAAAGTGGGAGACTATTGGATAAGGGCCATCCGGCTCAATGTCAGGTCCACAAGAGCAACTTTTAAGGAACTACCTGATGATTTCTCAGATCGTCAATCCATCTTTACCAGTCAAAAGATCAGGTGGCGAGTTATCTACGCTCCAAGTTTCAGGCCGATCCAACGGCTCGATTGGAATGTATCAATTTTAAAAAACTCTGGGATCATGGACAGCCGATATCTGGGTGACCATGGGTGACGGCTCCATGCCTTAGCCTGAGAAAAGAAATACGCAAGATGTCCAGGGTGAAGAACTGATGGGAGAAATATCCAAAAAGGTCCTAGATTCCTAGGTTGCCTTGTCAGAGTGTGCTGACTAGGAAAAAAGTTCCCTCGTTTACTTTTTAGGTGAGGTGAGATCCTTGTGTGCTAGCCATGGACACATGGCGATTCTCCACGGGATTTCGGGTTATGTGACCACTAGGAGTGTGCCATAAGATAATTATCTAGCTCTTTAGGTCGTGTACGAGTGGTTAGCCTGATTGCTAGGCCGATTTACTCTCTTGTGTCAGATTATGGACTCTTGAGTGTGAGCCTTAGCCTCCATGGCTAAGTGGTGTGGCTTGTGAGAGGGCTGAGTTGCCCAACCTCTAACTCTATATGGATTCCATTATTTTGATTGATTCAACAACCATTCTTCAACACAAGTGATGCCCTTTCAGTCCTACATCTTTCCTGCTCCAAGGCTCCCTCTCTCCTGTTGTTCCAACAACTCTAACAAATGATGGCATCAAGTACTTCCTCACCTTCATTGATGATCACAGTCGCAAGATGTGGATTTACTTTCTCCAGACAAAGAGAGAGGTCAAGGAGAAGGTATCGTAGTTTGTCTCCATTGTAGAGCTGCAGCCAAGCAAAAAGGTCTAGGCTTTCCGCAAGGACAACGGTGGTGAGTACGAGGCGTCCAAAGGCTGGTTGAGCAAACATGGCATCAATCACCAAACTACTACGTCTTACTCTCCCCAAAGCAATTCTGTTGTCCAGTGGATGAATGAGAATATCCTAAGCATGACACGAAGCATGCTCTTCGACATCAAACTTCCAACTCGCTTCTTGGATGAAGCTGTAAGAACTGCTCGCTACCTTGTGAATCTCACTCCGGCAGCCCCACTTGTAAGACATAGTAAGAGGAAGCAAGAGAAGTAGCTCATGATGCCAAAGGAGGCTTGGTCAGGGAAGAAGCCAGATGCCTCTTCCTTGAGAGTCTTTGGCTATTGTGCCTGGGTAAAGGTCCAATCAGAAGAAGGTCGTGGAAATTTGGATACACATGCTTGCAAGTGTGTAATGGTCTGACATGACACTACATTCAAGGCATACAAGCTATGTTGGAAAAGGAGCCATCCGGCTTTATTTCAAGTCCATAGGAGCAAGTTCCAGGAAACTACCAGATCCATGCTCCGATCGTCAATCCAACTTTAGCATTGGGAAGATCAGGTGGAAAAATGTCTACAGTCCAAGTTTGAGGCCGATCCAACGGTCGGATTGGGAGATATGAATTTTCGAAATTTCCGGGGTCATTGACCGCCGGTATGTGGGTGACCATGGGCGATGCCTCCATGCCTTAGCCAAAAAAAAAACCAACTTGTTATGGTGCTATTTTTTTTGCATTCCAATGTGTAGGAAGGTTTTGAAAGCAGTGGTACTGACTCATGTATTGAAGATTAGTTGTCTCATGTGTTGGTTGTATGTGATGATTTGAAAGATTGATATTGTGAATAGTAGTTTAATGGTGTAAGGTAGTCTTGGATAATGTTATCCATGCACAAGTAAATATCTACTGGGTTTGATATTGTATTTGAAAATGTTAAGTAAAGTACAGAAGAAGGAATAATTGGTTATGCTCTGGGTGAACCAGTATATGCAGTAAAGTGTGCAGGTGCGAAAGGGGAATTGACCATGACGTCAATGAAACAAGAACTGATATCACGAATTGGTTGGCTGCGTAAGTTAAGTCCTGTGGCCTACGACCCATTTGACCAGCAATGGTATACATAGGTATATGTCTATATGTTTATCTATATCTATATGTATATGTATATGTATATGTATATCTCCATCTATATGAATAACAATATCTATACCTATATCTATGTATGTATGTATATCAGAATATATATGTATATATCTATAGCTATATCTATGTATATCTATCTCTATATCTAATGTTTTTATATATAACTATATCTACATGTATATGTATATGTATATGAATACCTACATGTACATATAGATGAATATCTATATATGTATCCATAAATACTGTGTACATCTATGCCTATATCTATATCTATATCCATATCTACCTTTTTATCTATATATCTGTATATATCTATATCCATTTGTACATCTGTATTGATACATGTAAACCTATATCATTATCTATGTCTATGTAAAAATCTTTTTTATATCTTGATGTGCACTTGTATACCCATAGAACACTTAGATAGAACACTTAGATAGAACACGTCCATCTTTGTTTGTGGTTTCTTTGGGTTCCAAAGATTCTTTCATCTGTCCCTACCCCTTTTTGTCTGTTTGAGAGGAGGCATATAAACCTATGAAGTACGGCTCAACAACGGCGATAGCATTTTGAGGCGGCTGCACCTCATCTAGACGTCGTGGGTGGGACGCAGGTTACGTGAACAAGAGGACGAGGGTGGAGACACTCTTGTCGTCCCCTGTTGCGCGCTGATTCCTTGCGTCCGTGAATGCTTCCTTGTAGGAGGAGTAGGATGGGTAGCAGTAGCAACACAAGCCACAATAGCAGGGACAGCAAAAGTTGAGACAGCGACAATAGAAGCAACGGCAACGGCGGCTGAAACAGCGGCGACAGCAGCGGTGGCGAGTGTGAAGCAGAGGGCTGAAGAGGAGACATCCCACATGTGAGCATGAGAGCGTGAGAGCGTGATGACGTGGGAGCGTGAGAGCGTGAGAGCGTAAGGGCGTGAGAGTTTGAGAGCGTGAGAGCGTGAGAGCGTGAGAGTTTGAGAGCGTGAGAGCATGCGAGCGTGAGAGCGTGAGAGCGTGATGACGTGGGAGCTTGAGAGCATGAGAGCGTGAGAGTTTGAGAGCGTGAGAGTGTGCGAGCGTGAGAGCGTGAGAGCGTGAGAGTGTGAGGGCAGGAGAGCGTGAGAGCGTGAGAGCATGAGAGTGTGAGAGCGTGAGAGCGTGAGAGCGTGAGAGCGTGAGAATAGTAGATGGTGAGAGCGTGAGCGCGTGAGAGCGTGAGAGCGTGAGATCTTGAGTGCGTGTGAGTGTGAGAGCGTGAGAGCATAAGAGCGTGAGCGCATGAGAGCGTGAGAGCGTGAGTGCATGACCGCGTGAGAACGTGAGAGCGTGAGAGCGTGAGAGCGTGACAACGTGAGGGTGTGGGAGCGTGGGAGAGTGAAAGCGTGAGAGGGTGAGAGCGTGGGAGCATGAGATCGTGAGAGGGTGAGAGCGTGAGAGCATGAGAGCGTGAGAGCGTGAGAGCGTGAGCGCATGAGAGCATGAGAGCGTGAGAGCATGAGCATGTGGGAGCATGAGCACGGGAGAGCACGAGCGCGTGACCGCAACTGTTGGCAAGATATGGGGGAGAGAGATGGGAGGGGAGGGGAGGCGGGAGGGGGTGGGAGGGGGCTGCCGCACATTCTTCATTGGCGTTCCTGGTGTGTCTGCTGGTGCTGCTGTTGTTGTCGCTGATGCCGCTGATTTTTAAGTTACTACTCCATTTCCAGCTGCTGCTTCTGCTGATACTCTTTCCACTGCTACTTCTGCTGCTAGTCCTTCTGCTACTGCTGTTGCTGCCATGAATACTACTGCCATTGCTGCCACTGCCTCTGCCATAGTTGCTACCGGTGCCACTGCTACCCGAGTGTTGTTGGTGCAACTACTACTGCTGCTGCTCCTTGCGTTGCATGAGAGGTTGCACAGAGGCATAGCCATGGACGTTGGCTTCGTTGCTACTGCATGGGGAGGTGGCGACAGCAACATCTGCATCATTTGTATTCATGTGGCTCCAGTGCGATGACGTCGGTAGCATGCTTCTTCTTTATGGTAAATCAGTTGGTTCTTTGGTTTGGGGGAGGGGTGGATGGGTGGGATGTGGTGGTGCATCAACAAATGTGTAGTTTGAATGGAGAAGTCCAATTCTGTTTGATTTCTTCTTCTTGGTTTTGATTTGCGGTTCATCATTTCTGCATTTTAATGTCTACTCTGACGCTTGTTCTCATGTATGACTCAAATTTTGCTTCTTTTCCGATAGTTGATTGCTGATGTTTTGGTTTGATTCTAATTCCTGCTCACTAATTCTTATTCTGCATTGTGATGCAAGGATGGGTAGACGTGGCTGTGCGTGGGTTCCTGAAACTGTCAAACTTTGACTCACACAGTGCAGGACATGGATAACGACATCCATCCAAATGGTCTAGCACATGTGGCATGGGATACTGCCGTTGCGGACCCTGTGGCGGCACATCGGGCATGGGTCGCCTTGAAGGAGCGGTGGGATTGCAATGTGGTACGTCACCGAGAGTTGGGATATGAAGAACCACCATGGGCCCAAGCTCCTGTGACTCCAGAGTACATGGCTTGGAACTTGGGAGTGCCCATGCCCAGTTGCAGGCCGCCCAACTGTCTTGAGCCATGGGAGCCGTGGATATGGACTGAGCCACCGAGTCCGTGGACATTCGTTGATGAAAGTACGGGCATACAAATTTTATTGCATTGACAATCCAGGGTATGCTTTTTACTGTAACAGATATGAATGCATGGTGTAATGTAGTGATTTGTTCAACTCCTTTCAACCTCCTCATTTCATATCTGTTCAGTACTTTGTACAGAAACTGAGTAAAGACTGAGTTGTCAATAGCCTCAAACAGGCATTGAATTCCTTGACTTATCACTTGCCAAATCCAATCATATGCTGCTGTACTAAAATGTTGAAGTATAGAGGAAGCAATGTACATGCAATTTTCTACCTATTTGTATTAGTCCAAGAGCGCAATATACAAAGGGGTGATGTGCTCATCAAGCCTCAAATGTGCAATCCTTGACATGTGATTGTTGAGTGATGTACAAGCAACACTCCCATGACAAAGGCGCAGAGTGAAAAAGAGTGGAAAGTACAATGCAGTAATCAAAACCTGACATGTGAAGGATATACTTATTGGCATTTGGTAACACTTAAAGTGAACGATGAGTTGCATGTGTCAAGTTTGTAAAGTACAGAATTTGGCAATTGTGGTTAATCATTGTGACACATGTTTGTATACAGATGAAGGACGTACAATCAAGAGCATGTAGTACGACATTCAAAGTAACAATGTTTAACATCATATGTCCATGTCATCAGATACCGGATGGCTTCTTCATGATGTTCAAGAACACCTGCCAGCGATCACGGTCTACAAGACAATATCTCCATTTGCCATGCCCTGATCAAAACGCCACTTGTCTGACTTTGAGATCTGCAAGTACTGTCCCTGTCACCACCCACAGGAATGAATCATCCTTGCAAACTTCATGTGTGGACTGCTCAGTGCACATGTTGTTCTAGAACTGAGTATGACTCCCATCCAGTGTGTGGCAAGACGTGGCCATCGTATCATTGTACTTGTCTATATCTATATCTATATCCATATGTATATCTATATCTATATCTATGTCTATGTCTATATCCATATCTATGTTTATATTGATATCTACATCTATAGGTTTTCTTTAACTAACTCTCTAGGACATTATAAATGTATTCAAAACAATTCTCAAATTGGTGTCATTTATGATGTTTATCCTCTTCGTCACATAATCATGAAGGTGAGCATGTCATTGTATTGACTTTTGACACCTCACTTTTATTGGATTGCAAAGTTTCTACTTGTGAGTCAGTTTTCCCTTCTTTAGTTCAAATAGTTATGTTTTCCTTAAAATTCCATTGTATTTGTTTCATAGAATTATGCAGTTGTATTTGTTTTCCATTTCTGCCAAATTTTGTTTTCATCATATTGTCGACTGTGAAATTTGTCAAGTATCGACTAATTTCTCCTTTTTTTGTCAATTTTGTTCGCATTGCCTTCGAGAATGTTTGCTGACTATTATGCTTAACGCGGTTGTATTTAACCCATGTCTTTTTGGATGATAGATCTACTGATGTGCAGGCGGCTGTGCCATTTGTGTTCGGATGCGAACATCATTTTGCCACATTTTGCCACGGTTACATCCGCATGGGCACGACGACTCGGATGAGATTCTTGTCTCTGTTATGTGTTGACAACTAAATGGTGTCGGAGTGGGCAATGACCACCTCAACATACACGCCGTTGATTCAGGTGTCACTGGCCATGTGTCTTTTTGCGGTTGGTGGTAGCCACCGCTATTGGTACGAGCGTCGTTTGACATGTTATCCAATACAAGAAGGCCGTATCGCCTCCACATGTAAGTTTACCGCAGCCTGAATGAAGAGGACGATGAAGCAAAATGCATTTAAATGTGGTCTGTTTTCAAGAAGACACTTCCAACTCCCATGTTATACTTGTTTGCAATGTGAATGGATCAATCTCAACGGGAATTCATTTTCAATCATACTCTCTGTGTATAATGCGCATCCTTTGCAATGGACGGTGGCTGTCAAACGCGTTCTGTGGATTGCGATTGATGTAGAATTGTGTTTCATGAACTCGTACGTCATGGCACTAATGGCAGTCGTTCATCCAGTCAGCAGAAAACTTACCGGTTAATGGCCTTTATGTTCGGCGCATATGAATGGTCCATCGATCTACATTAAATTATGACACTGTGGCATGCCACGAACTCAGATGAAAGAGCCGTAGGTACATGAGTAAATGAGGATGCATGTAGGTTTGAATTGTCAATAAACAGATATGATACGTTGCCAACAACATTTTGTTGATTTGTATTACAGTTGACAAAACTGTGTGCCATTGGATACGTTCATCCACGGTTACCGCATCATGGATATTGTCCGGAGTAGGATATCCTGATATCCGGATATCCTTCTTGTACATAATGAAATCAGCGAAGGCAGTTTCCATCCCGCGTTCGGCCACCCTAACATAGATATTCCCTTGGAAGAACCAGTCCAAAACCATCTTGCGATCAAGCGTTATGACATTTGAAAGCAAAAAAATCAATGATCGTGAATATTTCGAAACAATGATCGTGAATATTTCCTCAAAACCATGTATGGTGAATTTCAGAATTTCATGAGCATATGTATATCTATGTCTATATCTATATCTAAGTCTAAATGTATACCTATATCTATACCTATATCTATATCTATATCTATATCTATATCTATATCTATATCTATATCTATATCTATATCTATATCGATATCTATATCTATATCTTTATCTATATATATCTATATATATCTATATCTATATCTATATCTATATCTATATCTATATCTATATCTATATCTATATCTATATCTATATATATCTATATCTATATCTATATCTATATCTATATCTATATCT
>SZWC01025848.1:0-22500 GCA_023375785.1 Penium margaritaceum
GGAATGGTCGAGTGCAGTCTAATACTCGGATGGGTCTTTATTGAGAGAGCCAGTAACACGGACACACGAGGCGGTTGCGAAGCTCGTTGACCACACGAGCTATAGAGGCCAACCATTCCACATTGGCTTCAGTGCCTGTATGGACAGTGGCCGCACAATGAGGCCAACGTGGGATGGCCGTAGAATGGCTGTACAGCCGTGTGGTCGGATCGTGAGACGAAATCCTAACGCAACCTAAGCTTTGGACGTTCAGCGTACTACACGGCCTGGACAGCCAAGCAATTGTGGGATACATTCTTTTCCCACATTCAGCCCCGTGCCACTGTCCTTTCACTGCGATGAAGACGGAACGGTGATTCATCTCCCACAAGCAGAAGGGCGCGCCTGCACGGTAGATTTTTTGTTTTGCTTCTTCTTCGTGTGAAAGGGGCGGCGGCATTGTCGTATCGTATGTGTGGCAAAATATTGCGCTCCACGTGTTCTGACTTCGCAGTCATTTCTATTCAAGCTTTGTGAACGTGCGCGTCAAACACCACTGTCCAGAATGAAACCTATCAAACAAAAACATAATCGCACCTGGAATTGTTTTTGGGCCATGACAGAATACAATCGTAGCAGGGTTTTGAGAGAAGCACGTGAAACGTAACTTGCTGCAGGGACTTCTGCAAACTACAATCTGGAGGGGCACGCACAGTCTAGAAGCTTACTCAACTTGTCTACTGTGCTGGGGGGCACCACATGATCATCCCCACTTCAAGCCCTTAATAATTAGCCATCCATGGTTTTCAAAGGTTTCTCTTGTTTAAAAGACAGTGGCACATGCTTTTTACAAGATTTTAGTTGGATCCTAGATTTTGAGTTCCAACTGAAACAGGTGACACACCGTTAAGGTAAAGTGCAAACCCAGAGATGTGAAATAAAAATCGCATCGCGCGAAGGTTTGCGGAAAGGAGTTGATGGGCGGAGAAGGGCGAGAAGGAGTGCGTCCTTCCACCTTCACTGTTTTATGCCCTCTTCTCGCCCTCCCATCCTCATACACGTCATCTTGTTTTCACTTCCTCATCCTAGTCCTCATGCACGCCCGTATCCTTGTCCTCTCCCTGTCCAACTCTTTTTCCTCATCCTTGTCCATTTCCTCATTTTCCTCGTCAAGGAAGATGGTAGGAGGAAGAGAAAAAGAAAATAGTGACAATGAGAAAATAAATCAAGGGCAATGACAAGGGCGAGAGGGCAAGGACCGGAACAAAGGTGAGAGTGAAATGGGGAAAGGAAGCAAGAGGGCAAGAGCAGGTATGTCTCCTTATCCCTCACCAAGGCAGGCAAAAATTGAAGGCAAGGAAAAGAATATTTCACCATCCTTGATTGTCATCCTTTCATCCCTGCATCCTCTTGTTGTCTCGCCTTCCTAGCCCATTTGATTTCTACACCACCTCGTCCTCTTTTCACTTTGTAAGCTATTTTAGGAACCAATTGAACAATCACTACCTTAATACTATAATATCTCATAATCCAGGGCCATTTCCTGCTTACAAATAAAAAGTAGAAAACATTAATATCAAAATGTTTTCATTCTTACACAAACAAGGCAATAACAACTATAACATATTTCATATCAAGATTGCACATATTATTGTATCACTCAAACCTTGAAAGTTTCTTTCCCTAGTAGATGAAAAAATAAATTTATTTTTTCTTCATACTTCATGAACTTTGAAAGAAATATGTGCAATTCAAGAAAATTCACGTATACAATATTCCGTCTATAGCTTTGAAATTTCTCTAGGCCTCTCTAGAAACCTGAAAATATTTCTAATTATTTTTTTTCAAAATTATATATTGTGTGTCCAAAGTCATGGATAATCCATTAAAACGAAGAAACTTTTAGGCGTATTTATTATGGAAAAAATGTTTGTTTACTAGTCATGATACCAGAAATTCCATTAAGTGGAAATTCATGGTGATTATACGATTGTGAAAATTTTTATTACAATCGATCAAATGCAACTTTTTATTATTAATTCACATACCTGGATGTCTCAACATAACCTCCAGGATATATCTGGGAATAACGGAACTAAATTCTAAAACTGAATTATTCTTAACATGAAATATTCAACATTTCTCTGATTGCTATGAAAACATAAATTAATTTCTAATTTCACAACCAAATGCAATCACTTGTTGATTTAAAGTAAAGGAAATTATAACTCATTAAACATATGAAAAATATAGATGATAAGATTCTGATCCTCTATTTCCTTCTGAAATTTCGGTTTTATTTTATGATTCAAGTCACCCCAACCCACCTTGGCCACATACATTCAATCCTTGAGTTTTGGAGATCATTCCAGACACCCTAAATGAAATGATAGTTATCTTACGAGCCCAAAAAACACGATATTAATATCATTACACCCTCAATCCAATGATTATCCTTTATTCACCACATTCTTGAAGATCACATCCTGACCCCATTCTACATGTTTGAAATAAGTAGCTCTCTACCACCTTCCAAAACGTATCTGTATTTCATTATTTTTCATTAAATCTAGTGATTGAATCGATCACACTTTGTCATCATATCCTTATTTTTGGCCAAATATTGATAAACATCTTCACAATAGTGATGATATAAAGCATTCTAGTCCTTTTGATTGCTTTTAAACATTTCCTTATACACACGGATTCTCAAGTTGTATAAGATTCCTTGTAACATGATCACTACATCTCCTACAATGGCTTTATCGGAAATGTAAGTTCTCACATAGTAGAGAACTTTGAGTATTTCCATATTTTACCACCTTCATCATGACACACAAGATCCCGAGTGGAACTTCTTCCTATGAGATTTCTGTTGCAGAACCACCATCCATATTATAAAATTGGATAGTAAGGGCATTTTTTTTATGATTTGCGAACAGATTAAACATTTATTTCTGGGATATAATATTCCAGCACAATCCATTATAGCCCTTTGAATGATACGTCCTCCTTTCCACATGATTAAGGTGAAATAACATGTTTACAAGTCTTCAACAACCTTTTGTTTTTTATTCATAAGTATAGATTTCTTCCACTACCATTGGAAGGAAATGGAGGAATTGAGTAAGGAATTTATCATTCATGAAGATGAATGGGCAATGAATTCGTCCATCTCTAGAATACACACACATTCTGGCTCTCTTTCTTAGCCATGGTTCAACAGGGTACAAAAATGTACTACTCACCTGTTCATGCTTCCATATTCCATCAAACTTATAACATAATTGAGAATGATGGTCATCATTTAAAACATAATTTCTTTTGGATTATTAAAAAGTGATAAATGAGGAATGTATTGATACATTTGTTTAATATTGTTTTTTATCACAAGTGAGCTTGACCGTTTGTCCTTCATAAAATTCTGGTTTCTTCAAACGAATAATAAGAAGCATTTGATGCATGCACCATATTTTCAAAGATCAAGCATTTGTGTTAGGGGAAAATTTGGAGCTTTAAATTCATTCAAATGTAATATGTTCTAAACTTTATGCATGATTGTCTGGTAAACGAAAGGTTGAATGGAAATAGTAACCCCTTTCTCCCTAATTATGAGTAATATGGTTTTTAAGTTCTTATATTATGAGAAACCATTCATGGAAGAAGTAAGTTCAATAATTTCGGATAACAATCAATTCATCCACACAAAACAATTCTGAAATAGTTATACATTTTTCATAAAATTTTCTTTTCAAAGGTATCTTTTCAAAATAAATCAAATGGATTCACAAAATAATTTAACAGTTTCATTAATTAGGTTTGGTATTTTCTTATAAAGGGGTCATTTTTAAATGGGGCTTCCCAAGTATTTTGATTTCCGAGGACACCAATGAATCTTTTATTCATGTGCCTGTAAATTTGGGCCTTTCCCTGATTAAAATTGCTTTGCATATGATTGAGCTTGATTGTGCTTCAGTTTGAATTCTAAGAGAAGAAGGAGAAGAATAAAAGGGAAGCAAGGATTTTCTGAAGCAAAGGATCAAAAGAGCAAGGGGGAAACGAAGCAAACAAACAAGTGGCATGCAAATCATGCCAACATTTCTCGTGGTGTGTTTTTTTTTGCAATAAGAAAAATACAAATCTCAAAATTGGACAGGGTGCTCAGACCAGCACTCAACAGTGCAACTTTGCATGTCCCACTCATGAGATTCCAAACATGTCATGCAATGGTGACTTTCACCCTCCTGATGATCAATGTGTGGGGGGAACCCTTCCATCAAGAACAAATTTGCATGATAAGCCATCGCCAACAAGTGCAGGAATTGTTAAATATTGTATCATTGGTGCTAGAAAAATATATCTTGAATTCCTGAATGCCGAATAGGTCACGTTGAATTTCCATCTCTTGATTTGTCACTTGAAGTTGTTATTTAAGGGTCCTCAATTGACAGTCTATCACAGATTTATGCAATAACAGAAGGCACAATCCTAACTTGCTTGACAAGTTAATCTAGAACCAAAGAGTAGGATCTAGAAAAATGGATGGCAAAAGAATTTGCCAATAACATTGAGAGATAAAAATAAAAATCAATCTACTAAATACTACTATAGTTGGCTTCAGCCAAAAACTACAAGTGCCAAGAGCCTGGTCACAATGATACAACCTCTTGCAATTCCGACCCCATGTGTTTAGAGTATGATAGCCTTGGTCAAGGAATCACCGGACAGCATAGTGTCATCTTGCTCCTAATTGCCATGTTGGCACTCTTCTTGTTTTTCTTGCTCCTCATTGCACTTCTTCACCATTGCAAGAAGATGTGCAAAGCCTGCATTCAATTACTCCAATTAAGCTACATCAAAATACATGAACACACATGGGTAATTCAAGCAATACATCACCCTCTTTATTCACCATTAGTACAGCATTGCATAGAGTAGAGTAGGGTAGAATAGGTGGAGGGCATCGGAGAGAGTGGAAACCTCTCATTTGACCCTCTTTCCTTCTTCCTTGCTTATGGTGAGAATGGTTTTGGACAAAAACTACCTTAGTCTCATCATTCCCCCTTTTTGACCAAATATCTTTCGTGAAGCATAGGGCAATACCCACGATTCCTCATCATTTCCTTTCGATCATTCCAAGAACATTTTTGTCCCCCCTTCAGGTCTGCATTATTTATCCTTGGAGTTTATGATTGGAAATTAGAAATAGGTGAGCAGGATTTTAGCAATATTTTTTTGGGTTTCTCAAAGAAGAGCTGTTATACTAGTTCCTTTCCTCTCATCCTCACTACATGTGTCCAGATTTATGGATCACACTTACATGGCACCGTCCACTACCCAAATTTTTTATTATAGTCGGTCAAGTTGTGGAGAGCCCAAAGAACATCCTATGCATGTGGTCAATGTTTCAAAGGTATCGTTGGATGTGGGCTCTGGCTCTTGCTATGTACAAGAGTCAAATGTTCTTGTATGTCAAGCATGGATTAGACTAGGGCGCTCACCCAATTCATCCTGTTGGTTGGCATCCAGCAGCTTAATCATGGTATCAGCCTCCTATGTTTTCTGTTGAAATGTAAACCATCTTAACTTCTTCTCTTCCACTGCACCCCAGACATAATGAAACTCACGTTCAACATGTTTTGTCCATTCATGCAGGATTGGATAACTTGCCAATGCGATTGCACTTTGATTGTTGTAATAGATGGTTATTGGCTCTAGTTGATCAAAACCCACATCGTATAGTAGCATCCTTAGCCATATAGCTTTACATGTACACTTGCCTTGTGATGTATATTCATCTTCATTCGAGGAGATTACAACCACACTCTGCTTCTTAGAGGGCCACACGACCGGACCTCCATTAATTTTGAACTCGTAATCAGAGGTTGACTTTGCGTTGCTATAGTAGCTTGAGAAATCAACATCAGAAAATCAATTATGGAGTGTTACAGTGGTGTAAGTGTAGCTGTTGTACATGGTGGTAGTGCAGCACGGGTATCGGATGCAATACTTTCCCTCACTATGGTGGCATTTGGTTGGCACTTGACATCACTAGCTTAGGATGCCTGCAGAATAGGAAAGGTCAAGATGCGTGCCAATGGAAGCATACATCAAGGACCTGAAAATCCCAAGATAGAGCTTGGGTTATGTTGGTGATGCCAGATTTTCAGGCGTTGTTGGTTCTTTGAAACCATGATTTGGAACGATAGGGGTGCAGATAGCAGCCAATTGACCAAGATTAGATTTCTCCTCCATGCGGTGAACATAGGAAGCTTGAGACATAAGCACTTAAGACTGAATCATGTCATGGTTGACTTGAATACCAAGTTAGTAGGTGAACTGGCCCATATCCACCATTTCAAAGGTTACAGCTAGCTATTCCTTGAAGGTGGGGATCACCTAGAGAGATGGCCCAAAGATGATGAGGTAATCAACATAAAAAATGACACCATGTTGGGAAAGGCCATGTCATAAACAAAATAATTGATCAAAGTTAAGGTGCTGCAGGTTCCTTGTTAGAAACAATATGTGGATCATCTTATTCTAGGAGGCCTGCTTCAACCCGTAATGGGACTTCTTGAGCAAGCAGACAAGATTCCCCCCCTTCTCAACAAAGCCCTTGAGTTGTGTCATGTACAGAGTCTCTTCGAGATCATTGTTGAAAAATGCTGAATTCACATCCATCTGATGAAGATGGCAGGTGTTTGAAGCCGCAAGTGCCAAGATGCCTGGGATAGAAATGTCTTTAGCCACAGAATTAAAAGTGCTAGTGTAGTTAACACCAAGCACTTGACTAAAGCTACAGGCGAGCTACTTAACACCAAGCACTCGACTAAAGCCACAGACAAAGTGACTTGAATTGTTCCTATAGGGATCATCATCAACATCATGCCTGATTTTAAAGACCCATTTGCAAGTGAGGACGAGTCGGCCGAGAAACAAGGATTAAAGTCTTTTGCTTTGGCAATTGTTAAAATTCTTTGGTCACGGTTGCGTTCCATCAAGCAACCTTTGGGCGAGTGAGTATGTCTTTGTTATTCACAGGGTCAACAACTTAGGTAAGAAGGGCAATGGCATAATCTTGTGCCGCAAGCTTCCATGTGTCTTTAACATGATGCGTAGCTTCTTTGGCAATCCAAGAAGACTGCCAACGAGGAGGTTCGGGAGCTGGAAGTGGCACTGAGCCTTCTTTATCAAACGTTCACAAGAGGCTTGGCCAATAAGTTAGAACTATGTTTTGCAAATGCAATATGTGGTAGAACAAACTATAATTCAAATGCAATTTGTGGTAGAACTATATGTTCATTGGGAAAATAATCCACTTAGGACATTTGAAAATGTTGCCCATGTCGGTGTGATGTGTAAGAATGATCTGTGGTGTGAGTGTTGGTGTGTTGTTGGAGATAGAGAGATCCGAGAATGTGTCATCAAACATAACACTCTTGCTACAAAAAACACGTTTGGCTGTGTTTTCCGTAGATGGAAGGCATTTTCACGGTCTTCGAAGACCAAGAGGAAACATTTTTTGTTGTGCGCTTCCAGCTAGGTTCCGCCCTCAGGACAAATGTAAGCATATAATGCACAACCAAAAATGCGGAATTAGTTGATAATTGGCTGGTTGCCAACCAAGGCTGCATAAGGTGTGTGAGTGCTTACGGACAACTTGTTAGTGGGTAGCCTGTTTGTGATATAGGCTGCTGATGAAATAAAGTCAGCAAAAGTGGTAGGGAATCCTACCAATGACGCATGATCCAGTCTCAATCGAGCATGGTGTGATACATAAGTTCTGCTTGCTCATTTTGTTCAGGCATGTAGGGCAGTATGGTCTACCAATGAACATATAGTTCTAAGTGGATTCTTCTACCAATGAACATATAGTTCTAAGTGGATTCTTCTCCCAATGAACATATAGTTCTACCACATAGAGAAGAATCCACTTAGAACTATATGTTCATTGGGAGAAGAATCCACTTAGTTCTATAGTGGTAGAACTATATGTTCATTGGGAGAAGAACCCACATAGCAATTATCCCTTTGCTATTGTAGAATCTCAAAAGATTGATGTTCACAAATTCCTTGCCATTGTCTTATCACACCTTCTTTACAACTACCTTTATTTGATTTTCAATCTCTCAAATCCACGACATGATACAGTTGGGAGCTTCTGTCTTGTACCAAAGGAACTTTACCCAAAACATTTTATGTTTTGTCATCAAGAAGAACATGGAGGTATGTCTTGTTGAAATGTTATTATTCATTCAAGAAGCAAAAATCCATGTGAATGAGTTCAAGGCATTTGGTGGAGCTGCCACAAGAGTATGAAGGACAATATGCTTTAGTCTTTTTTCCTCGAAAGCATCCTATGCATGGTTCGAGTGGTTTTCCAAGTGTCTTCGGAAGGTCGTTGACCATTTCATTGAAGGCCATGTTGCGAATTGTTTGATGGTTGACATGGAAAAATCAATCATGCCAAAGATTTCTTTCATATGTAGCCGACGGATGTGATTAGGCTGGAGGGTCAAAGGATGGTGTTGTATCTACTGCAAATGCCATCTCTGGTTTGTTTGTTGAACTAGGTAGTGGTGGTGGAGGCTTTATATCCAAAATTTTTGTATTGCCCTGTTGCCAAACAATGGCTGTGACTGTGCCATCCTTTGTATAAAATTTGTAGTTTCTGTTGATGTAGAATTTCACTCATAGACATTTGCTATTGAGTCTTCTGACGAACAGAAGACTAGCAACCGGGTTGGGTACATGCAGGGTGTGCGTGAAGAAATGTACAATGCTCTTGACTTCTAGCCTAATGGAGACAAATATTGTACAAACTTTGATGGCATGTATGACTCGCCCATCATCAATTTCTATAGCCTTGGGTGCTGCCAGTTCTCTGCAGTCCACGAACCATTATTTATGAAACTTCATGTGCCTTGTACACCCGAAATATATAATTCAGGCGATTATACTAACAGCAAGGAGAATGCGCTATCAATAGAACAAAAAGCCATTTCCTCCAAGACCAGGTTCCCTGTGATTAGTGTTGGTTTTTTGTGATCTAAGGCATTTCTGATCTTCTAGAATATCAGTTGTCTGATGAAATGGCTCAAAGAGTGCCCCTGGTGGTGAGGCTTTTTGGTTTCTGAGTTCACCGGCGGTGTTGTCTTTTTGTGTGAGTAAATGATCAAGAAGATCTTTGTTTGCTTCCATCTTGGAAAAGGATGTCTTTCAATCTGCAGCACCCTAATGAGAGGCAATTTCCGAGAGTTTCAGGCCAACATAGTTTACATCTTGAGCCACTAATTTTGGAAGTACATGTTGTCACGAGCCTTGCTTAGGCTTCAACCACACACAGAATGTGTCTCTTATTGCTGCACTTATAGCAGGTGAAATTTGCAAATTGATTTTCATCTGACGTCTTAGGGACATTTCCTCTCAGATTATTGGGATGAACTGGCAAAATCTAGTATTCTTAGTAAGGAGGAAGATTATGGAAATTTGGCAAAGATGCCAACCTTCCATGTTCATAGTAGTGCCCATGAAAATAGCTTTCATATGTTTTTTGTTGAGTTCGGAGCGTAGTATAGAGTGCAGACTCCCCTTTTTTTCCTTGATGAGTTTGTCTTAAGCATGCATAACACCTTCACAGGAATTCTCCATAGTTAGCTTGAAATGTGCTTCTAGTGCTAGTGGGTGTTGGTTTCCATTTTCTACCAGGTGATTTGCATTGGCTGCTCAAGAGGCCACTCAAGCATTCAATCTTTCATCAAATGATGCTCCCTATTCTTGAAATGTCAAAATTCTCTCAATGGTCTTTTTGAATGTGCTGGTAATTCCACTGAACAATGTTAGGATCATGAATTGTTCAGAGATTAATTATTCCTTAGAAAATTTTCTTTGTGCAAGCATTTTTATGTAAGTGATATGGTTTCCAGTTGTATTCATGCAGCCATATTTTGTTGGTGGGATTATTTAAGTAGAAATCTTGGCTAAATGTCACGGACTTTGTCACAACGTGTTTTGCATGCCTTCAATGCTACCCTTGAATTGAGTCTACTATTGTTGTCACATCTCAAGAATGTGAGACTCTCGGAAATATAGGGCAATTATTGAAAAAGCTGGTTGTAGCGTCCCGTCGTAGGAGTCTTTTGTAGTGGTGGTGGCGGCAAGAAGAAAGCATGTGGGAGGATCAATTTGATATTCAAGGCCAAATCATGGTACTTGTCTCTGGCACAAGGGTCATTCTTGAACACATCCCCATTGGAAGATGCCATGGCAACGATTGCCTATATCTTGCCATTATAAACGTAGAGCGGTCTTTCCAGTAGAGATGTTTCCTATTTTTACTCAATGGACCTGAATTTAGCACCCTGATATCATACCATGTATTAGAAAAATGGATTCTCAAAGTCTTAAATAATGAAAGGGTCATGGTGAATTTCTTTTTCTTGATTTATCAGCTAAAGTTATTCAATGAGGGTCCTAAATGAACACCCCATCACAAATGTGAAAGAAAAACACAAGGCACATCTACCAATTCCATGAAGAAACATGAAAGTACAAAGAAGTATACTAAACATTAAAATTGTTGAATACTCCAAAACAACTACAACTGCTGGGAGTCTGGTCACCTTATTACTTCTTCTTGAGATTCTTCCCCCATGTGTCTGAAGAATAATTGCCTCGGTCAAAGAGTGACTTGGCGGCATAGCGTTGTCTCGCTTTTGATTTCCACTGTGGCCTTCTTCCAGCCTTGCTTGCTTCAGCTCACTCTTCCTCACCATTGCATGAAGATGTACAAAGCCTGCTGGAATATGTTCAATTTCTCCACTTTAGCTATATCAGTTATAGGTACACATGGGCAGGGGAGGCATGGGACAACCTGTTTTCCTGACCCTGAGCAGAGAATTACATAGAGTAGGGTAGGGTAGAATAGGCAAAGGGCTAGGGAAGAGAGTGGCAACCTCTCCCCTAACCCTCTTGCAATTTTCTTTGCTTATGGTCAGGATATGTTTTGACACATACTATCTCAGTTTCATTAATTGGTGGCATGCATGACATGAAGACCACATCAACTGAGTAAAGAATACTAAAAACATTGAAGGCCCAAGGATTTCTTAGCTCATACTGAGGCGAAAGTAAATTATTCATTACTAGAATAAGTCTAATATTGCAGCTATATGAAGATGACATGGAAATAACATGGTAAAAGAGATACATGCTATCTCCACACTATAGATTTAACCTTTTGACATTCTTCAAAAGTTATAAATTAACTTTTACGTTTAGTTTCATGTGATTGTAGCCCTTAGTGATTTAATTCAAGAGAAACCCTCCCAAAATGTTGGGTTTTATGATAAACTCAGCAATCCGTTTGTTAATTCCAACATCAACACACCTATCCAATGGATACAATTATGGTGCAAGATGGTTAGTAGCCAAGAAGGCCACATTTGATTAGCTATAGAAAACCCAGGTGCAACAAGAAACATACTTAGAAGGGTCAACATAAAAAATACCAACTACAATCTTGTATTGTTAAGATTTAAGAGATGTGGATGGGCAAATGTTTACTCAAATTATAGAGGTGTGGCATAGACATTTGCATCTGAACGTTTTGTAGGTACATGTAGATCACATAAAGAGGTACATTAAGAGTTCGTTGAATGATTTGTAGGGCCTTAATTTCATGTTTAGACTAATGAACCCATAGGGTGATTGCCATGGATGCCTTAAGACTAACTCTAGATACGCACAGAGAAGCAAAGAGCTTGTAGAGCGACTAGCTTGTAGAAAACAAGGTTGAGGTCTGTGATGTAGGTGCAACCTAAGGGAGCGGCTAGTACTGTCAAAGGCTGAGGCTTGCATATGCACAATCTTGAGGCATATGAAATAGTATAAAGGTCTGTAAAGGCATATTGTACTGAGTGATTAGATTCCCTTTAAGTGGTCCTAGGAGGTGAGCCTCCTTGGAGGTTGGTGCCTGAGAGGTTACTAGTAGTTGTATGACCACTTAGTTGGTTACATAACAACACAAACCAACAAAATAGTCACCTTGAAGTCAAAGAATCACTCCTAGCTCAATTTTATCCAAGAGGTTGTACGAGAATATTTTAGTTGGTTCACCTACCACCCTTCCACCAAAATATAAAGAATATTAGACTCAAACGGCTTTAAGGGCACCTTAGATGTAAATCCCAGGATTTGAGCCTCGACTCCTTCCATTGAAGTTGGTTAATTTTCTACTCAAAATTAGATAAAATTCACCACAAGATGCATTAAAGCCAAACCTTTCCATCAAAACTATGTAAATTTCAACAGGTATTACATGGAAAAATACTATTAAATTGAATTTCAGATCATTGAAAACCATTTCAGAATATACTAAACGTTTTGGAGTAAATAACTTCATTAGAATGGATTAAACAAAGCAAAGATTTTTTATTCTCCACTTGTTCAAATGGATGAATAATCTTTACTCGTTTATATATGAGGAAAGTAATGTAGATAGCATACTTTTTATCGAGGAAAAGTTCAACGAAAATCCGAGGCTAATTGGACTACATGTGAAGCCTAATAGTGGCAATTTGGTGCAACAAGATCTTCAACGTGTATTCACAAATCATACTCCTAAGTAATTTGTATAGGCCACGGTAGATAGGAGATTTTAGGAGTCAAAACTTGGTGTGGCAGAGGTATCTTAGAAATTATTTAATATCAAATGCAAAAACAACATCCATGTCCTCCAGCTATTATGGGCTTTCAGAAGTTTACTCGAGCCCACCCTAGTACTAATACCATCACTTATATATCTGTAACAGATTTAAGAATGATGCACTACCAATTTCAAGATTGTGTGGCAATGGTTTCTTCAGGCACAAAAATATTCAGTTTCATCAAATGATAGGATCCACATGTGAAGGAGTTCCACAAGCGACATTATGTCATAATAATTCATAGCAAGAAACAAATATGTGGAGTTGGAATTGTGAACCTCAAGCAACAATGAGTTATTCCATTCCAAACTTTAGAGATCTGATGAGAGTTGTTCCTCAAGGCATAATATATAATACCTTTTTTTCCGCATCTTCATGGATAAGGCTTCAGATTTTATTATATGTGTAAACACGGGCATAAAGAAGCTTAGAAGCTTTGAGTAAAGAGTTGAAATAAAATACTATGATTCCAATAGCTAGCTGGTTAGAGATGGGAATCTCTCACAATTTGAAAAGTTTTCCAACATGAAAATTCTTGTCTCTCAATGACTCCATAATTTCATAGAACTTGTGCTTGTCTTTTGCTAATTCAGTTTTAATGGAGAAGTGCAAGGGGTAAAGATGGGAGGTGAGCATGAGTGGGACATTGAGGGAGACGCAAAGTGTGAATGCAACACTTGGTTGTAACTGAGCAGAAGCTCTTGGATTTTGTGATAATGGTGGCCTTAACGAAGGCACTGGGCTCACTCAAATTCTTGGTGTTGTGACGAAAAAGGCTCTCGTGAGACGTGTGGGAAGAATAGGGGCGAGGGAATCTGCGTATGGGAGGACATCAAGGTCCAAAACCAAACCAAACACTTTGGTGAAAGTTAGAAATTACAACCAAATCAAACCACTTTCTACATCATTTGGACGATAGTAACATGAGAGAACCCGTTGTAAGAAATATCTAGCAACGTAAACTTTAATTTCTATCTGGAAAACCGACCCCCTTTTGTAGTAAGTGACTAGTTACAAAGTCCCTTTAACAAGACCAACCACCAACAAAAACTAACAATCCCAACTGCACATATAGTAGCACAACTCACATTGATGATTGATCCATTGAGGAGGTGTAACCAAAACTTTTGTAGGACGGATTAGAATCAATTCAATGAGATCCCCCACAAATATAAGTGGAGGCGAGCTCCTTGTTAGAACAAAATGGAGACTAATGGATACTGTAAAGCCAAGGATGGAGATCGCAAATCTTTGAGAGCCATTAATGAAGCCGGTTGAAAAATCCATGTCAAGCTTCTCCGTATTAAGAAATTTGCATTCAACATCTTTTTGGGTGGGGCTGCCACTATAACTAAGCAGCTATATAAGTGAGAATGAAATTTTTTGTGAATCTCTCGACATTGCCACAGCTTCCAACGAAGTCACTTGTGAAGAGTAGCCTTTGTTAGTGAGCAAAGCTTGATGTCTAGTGAGGGTGCTAGCACATGCAAAGATATTGAGAATTTTCTTATTGGCAATCATGAATACATGACTCTTGGGGAAATTGCGCAAGTTCAAGGATACCATGGCCGACTGATGAATCAAGCTTAGGAAAGCACACATAATGCTAAGAAGTCATCTTGTGTCTGTGAGGAATTCCTAAGAATGGTGGAAATGGTACGCTCAATAGAAGGAACTAGACGGGAGGGAGGCAAGAATGAATCAAAGACAAGCATAAGGTAGTAATACCAAGTGCAAACACGAACATTCAATCACTATATGCAATGCCGACATGGACAAAATCAACATGAAAAAATTGGTATTCAAAGGTCGAGCTAGGTGAACGGTGTACTAGAGAAGGTTACAGGAAAAAGGGGTGCAATCCCATAACATATGACAGGGGAGCTCTAGTCAATTAGAAGAGTGGTGATTTCAAGAAGACAGGAGGTTTACACATGGAAACAGGTGGGGTGGATGTGGGGACATCGAAAGAGTCCCATCCAAAGGCAACAATAGGATGGGCCTATCGTCATCGTGATGAATTGAGAGATCCCACTATTAGGATAAGAGGATCAGGTGTAAGCATGGGTGTTAGCAAGGACTTACGTACAACCTTGTAAAGAAGTCGGTGCTTACATAATCATTTTTATGATGGAAATAGGGCTAGGAATTTTTGTGACTATAGATGACGGTGGATGGCATGATTTGAGGATGGAAGGAGGTGAGGACTTCAGGTTTAGAAAAGCTTAAGGGGCGGGTTAGGTGAGGATGCAGCAGACGTAGGTGCAAAAGAAGGTGTAAAATAGGGCACAGTTGTAGGTTTGGGTGGTGTTGTAGATGGTTATATTAACAATATTGCAAATTCATTGGAAAATATTGAAATAGGTTGAGTTGGTTCCAAAGGAAGTGGAATTGGTGGAACCACAAAACAAGAGTAATCCAAAGGAACATTGGGCTTTGGGGGTGTTGAGGATGGGGCCACAAGGGGGGTTGGCCAAGAATGGGGAATTGAGGCAGAGGAAATCGATTATCGACATCAATGGCAGAAGGAAGATTATCGACAACAATTTTTCCAAGGATGTAGAGGTAGAGGAAATCGATTCTAAGGATGGAGAGGGAAGTGAGTCAGCGAGTATAACAAAGAGAGAGGATGTACCAGATGGGGGTGCACCAGGATAGAATCCTTTTGAAATAATTGAAGAAATGATGGCAGTCTTAATGAGGGTGGAAGGGGATGTTGCAAGTGGCATTGGGTTAAGGACTACAGATGAGTGAACACCCCAAAGATAGCAATGAGGAATGGGAAAATTGGTTAGGATGACCGGAGGATTATTTGAGGAAACATTTGCACAAACTTGCAAAATATCATTCTTCTGTGTAATCTGGTCAGAATGTTTTTGAGGGGAGAATTTGGGAACATTTGAATGATGACCCATAATATGATTGAACTTTCATTAGTGAGCAAGAGTTGCCTCTCTTCACACCATCACCACCACTAAAGTAGGTATAGACAAGAAGGAAATAGCTTTTGTGAGTGGGTAGGACCCAAAACGTCGTTCGAATGGAAGGGATCATAACCGAGAGAAGCAAGAGGTGAAAGTGTGAAGACAATGAAGCGGGTTAGCCAGATTGAAGGAGTGGTTTCAAAATGTTATGTCCAAGGTAAGAGAAATGTGGATTGAGATGAGAATGCAAAACAATCTGGAATGAAGCTTTCCATGAAAGACTTAAGAAGTTTCATAACAAAGTTATAATAGAAGCTCACATTTGAGTGTTTTTCAGGTCTAAGGAAAACCATGAGGAGCTCATGAGGGGGATAGAAACATTAATAGAGAAGTAATCAAGCAAAAACAATTTGAGAAGACTGTGATGAAAGTAGTTCAAGCTTAAAGAGGAGAAGCAAGAAGCAAAGATGTGAGGGCATAGCAATTGAACTGTCAAAAGAGACAAAATTAAGGCATAGTACTAAAAGTGATATTGCTAGGAGATGCACTCATGGTGGACAAGAGGGAGGGTATGAGCAAGGTAGTATGGATCCAGTTGTCCATGCATGTGAATGTAAGAGATGAAGCATATTTACCATCCACTACATATGTTACGAACGTCTTGCCCTCGGGCAATGGGTAGGGGACCAGAATGAAAGGGGGAGGAAGGTATGGGCAAAGACTAGGACAGAGTCTATAGTGAGCACGATGCCATCAAGGAAAGCCTATGTACATGTGAGGATGATAAGAGCATCGAAAAGGAGGGAAGAACTTGCAGGTAACCTAGCAATGATAGAAGAAGCACTTTGAGGAGTAGCAACACCAACATTAGATGTGATTATTCTGTTGTGATGGTACCACTTTGAAAAAATGCACTAGTATGACTGATGGTAGCCATGGAAGCAATGGTGATCACAATACACCAAAAATGTCTACTTTTTTTTGTAAGAATCATTGAACGTAAGTCACCTCTGTGTGAACTATGAGCGAGTATAAAAACATCAAGGCGAAAAGGGGTGACTCAAATGATAAGAAGAGCAAAGGGGAGAATGGGGAGGGAGAAGAGGAAAAGGTGGGGAAGTTTGGAGGGCATAAATAACACAAACAATGGCAGCGGTCGTGGTAACATGAGGGGAGAGGATAGTTGGATCATGAATGAATGTTAAGCCATCAGATGTAGAAGGGCTTAAATGTGGGAAGAGGCTTTCATGGCAAATGTTGTAGGCATGCCTCCAAAGGACCAATCACAATCGCTTGGGAACTAGATGGATTAGGCTCAGCAATGAGACATTTTGAGATCAAAGGTGGGAGAAATGATGTAAATGGAAGGGAGATGGGTGAGGTGTGTGAGGGAGACATGAGCCAAGGAGGAAAGTGATATTGTGAAAACTAGCCAAAATGGAGTGAGGGATATCTTTGTTCTTGTCATGAGGGTTAACCTTGAGTTCTTTGCTAAGGTGACTCCATATCTTGATGTTATGAGGGGGTTCTCTTTTGAGACGTGAAGGGAGGAAATGTTTGAGGAAATAAGAGTTTGGGACAAGATCAAGGTCTAACAATTTTGAAATGTTTATAAATATCAAGTGAAAACACTAGATTTTGCATACCCCTATTGCACGACCAATTAGAGACCCTTGTACCAATCTATTTTGACTGTTAGACTAGAAAAAAACCAATTTATTGCTCATTTTATCTTGTGTGAAAAATTTTAATCATCACTACAAGCGTGATTGCACAAACAAAACATCTATGATGGCCACAAAAATGGCAGCTTTAGAATAGCATAGGGACTATATGAGAAGAGCGATAATGGATATATTTTCTTTAAAAAAATATTTTCTCATGCATAGCATGAGTGTTGCTTGGTAGGTGTTGAAAATATGACTGCAAGGAAAAAACATCTAGTGAAGAGCACAATGCATAAGTTCTAATGAGATAGTACATAGAAACCCACCACAAAGTAGGAAAAAGACTAAATTGATTCCGCATTTTCAATATGTTGGGGTTCTGGAAAGTCTTTCACTAGTCCAAAAAACCTATAAAACCAAAGTGTTTGAATCATGGTGCTGTTTTAAGTTGTACAAAAGTTTAAAAAATAGGAATACCCGATAGCTACTATGTGGGTTGCTTTCAAGAAAATACATTTGGAAATAAAATGATTATGATGGTGTTGTACATGACGAGGACCGTTTTAGTATCCATGGATCTATCAATATACGTGAGAACCTATGAGTTATTCACCTCTTACTAGTTATTCAATCCATTTTATTGGACAGAGCAATTGAAGGTGGTGGAAAGGGTTGATTCTGATCTCATTTTACGGAATTTGAATCAAAGACGTTGCCAAAACATGTCCAATGGCAATGGAAGTATTTTTTCTCTTGATTTGAATTTAAAAGAAGAGCGAAGCTAGGTTTGCGAGGCTTAATAAGATTTTTTTTCCTCTATGGTTCCAAGTGTTTGAGAAGCCCTTGTTTATCGATCATGGCACCGTTTTTGCCAGAAATGGGATTTTAGCTTTCATTACAGATGAATTTGTGCACAATGCTTTGATGGAAAGCACACACATCACTCTAAGGAAATACGCAAGAAAATTGGAAAGAAATTTTGTTAAGGTTCATAATCTGATAGCTTGGGCATTGCCAAGAAATAAGGAAGAGAATGGGATAGAAGAATATATTATTAAGGAAGTTAGACGCTTTACAAATAATTTAAATGGAAATTTGTTTGTGAACGTTTCATGAAAATTCCACCATGGTGAGAAATGTTGTCTAAAGAACTCCATAACATGTTCTCCACTATGGAAAATTACATTATTTTAATGTGGTCCTCAAAATATGAACCTTATTCAATGACAACGATTACAAAAGCGAGAATTCATATTTACCATATATGTTTATGATCTTAACATAGATATACATGTGCAGAAGATGTAGATTATGGACTGATTTGTTACTTCTTGTCGTCAAGTACTGTCACAGTTGATTAATGATCAGTGCAAACCATTGCGTCATTCGGTTGGGAAATACAATTGTATCATTGGACACTCACAAGTACTTTTATCATTCGATATGAGGATCGAAGGATAAAAGGCCCCATTATAGATGTATAAATGCTTTTATTTCAACAGAACAAAGCACTTGAGCAGTAAAATGTTTCATTTTATTTTGGGTTTTTAGTTTATGGTCTTGGCAGAAAATACCTCAGCATTGGAATCCATCTACGCCCAAGTGCATTTCTGAACGTTTAGACACCAATTTATATTCGTGTGGAAAAGCACAAGAGATCCATCTGGTGCGTCGATTGCTGCTACGCACAGTCGCTTTCGTCTTGGTTTCGATGACCATGCAGGCAGGAGATCCCGTACACCGGGCTCTCTCGCACATCCATTTAATGTCCCTTCTATGGCGGTCGAGCGTAGACAGGAAAGTCGGCGAAAGCCATCGGAACATGCGACGTCCATATTTGCGACAGGACTGAAAAAGCAGTGCCTTTGTAGATATCGCTCTCTCCGAACAGTCCCGCAAAAGGATGAAGAGTGTTACGTACAACGATCGACGTGCTGAGAGTGTTACGTACAACGATCGACATCTCTTCGTACGTCATCGTTGAAATTTATCATGTCACTGTTTATTGGCAGCATCAAATCCGCCCGTGAGGTAGTTTCAGCTGTTCGACATACTGTTATCCGCCTCAGAAATGAAAAACCGAGAGCTCAAACGAAGAACGCAAGTCTGCATACAAAGTCCACTTCCTGGTTCTAACAGGGTTCCCTTCGTAGTTCGGACAAAAGTTCACCATCAAATGCAACATGACTTCCGAACTGAGATGACCATAACCCAGCTGCCATTGTCCAACCAGGAAAAAAAACCGTGTTTTTACTTTAGCCTCACAACAGGAATATCTGCTAATTATGGAGGAGTGTAGTCCGACATGCCCACGATAGTTTTGTTCTTTGTCGACTAGATGAACGAATGCATACTTTTGCAAGAATCTCTCGCTTTGGAAAATTTTACTAGTCGAAGGCATCAGACATCGTTGTTCCCACCTGGTCCGTGGCCAAAGAAATTCATACAAAATTACCTCTCCCACCACATTTTTTCACCGAAAATATTCTACTGAAATAACCTTTTCACGTGAATTCGAGAAAATTCTGAAAGCCTTCTTAAGTGACACAATAATGGTTTTTCACAGTTTCATGAAGGCCAAACCGTGTTGACTTCAACTGGTATACATGCCATGTTGTTAGCTTAGAACATGGACTTACCAAGTAGCAAACTTGCATTGTCAACATCGCGTCAAGTTTTTGAACCAGTCCTGTGCATGGGGTCTTAAGGGTTTTCATTACGGATGAACAGAGGATTTTTGTGGAAATGCACATAAATAGAACCTATGTCCGTTGCTATCACTTAGTGTTCATCACTTGAAACAGAAAAATGCATGAATATTGCATTGCAAATTGATCGGACAAAGCTGGCTGACTCATGCAACGAAAAGGCCATGCAAATGTACCTGTCCTCTCCTTGGTCGCTTCCAACTTTTGGTGTTGGGCTACCTTCAACACCTTTGCCTGTAGAATTCACCCATGAAGATAATCATCACAATTCATGCATATACATACATGCAGGGAAAATCTCTTTTTGTAAAGGTTTGGGGTTTAGAGTTTAGGATCGTTTTTGCATGTGAGGCATATGCTTAATCTCATTTTACATCCATGTGATTTGTCTCGTACAATATTTAGACCTATTTACACTAGTGTAATCCAGGCTCTGAACATCTTTGTAATAATCTAAATTCAATTAACCATGACAAGAAGACCTTGGGTAGAAATTTGATCAAAGCATTTAGTTCCGACGCTTATCCTTTGATCCAAAGCTTGCTCAACAGTAGCCATCCTAGTGCCTTGAAGTTGCAACCACCTCGGAAAGTGTCTATGGATGAACCAGGATCTACAAAACTACTACACTTGCATGAGTTTTTCATCAATCCAAATCTTTCAGATCTTTGGTACCCTATCCATGCTTGTCTTCCTTGAGGAAATCATGACAAAAAATAGCAGGACATGGCTGTCATATGGTCTTAAACATGTCGCCATGTTGTCAAATACTATTTATTCGAACAAGATGCCATTCACATGGTAGTAATAAGAAATGGAAAGAATACTAGACAAGTATGGTAATACAATTATGCAATAACTTCTTGGGAGTTTGTGTGCCTCCTATAATCTTATACTAAGTAATGCCTTCATAATAAAATGTATATACGATGAGAAGTTCCTGACTGGAGACACATGAAGAAAGATGAAAAGAAAATTTTCTTAGTTGTTATGCCATGTCTGTAGCACTCCTTTAATCAATTGTGAAATTAATCCTTGCAATGCTTTAAACTATCATTTATCCCTTTTTGTCGAGTTTTGCACATATCTAACCGCTTTGCGCGAATGCATCAAGGCCAAATTACACCTCATTATGGAACTTTCCACCTCATGGGTTTTGATATTTGGTGTCTTAAATAGGTAACCCACCATGGTGATGGTCTTCATGTTAAAATGGTGTTAATTGCATTGATGCAATTGTTTTTAGAGAGGTTAAGAGGACTATATGACCATGTTTCCCATGTAGTTCATCACTTTTTATAGTCTAGTTTTAATTCAATGGTTTTTTTCATAATTAATTTTTTTTCAAATTCAATAAGTGAACCTTGCAACCTCTATCTATGTGGATCAAGACTTGGAGGAATGATTCACCCATGCTCTAAGAACACCTATTCGGTATCATGAGGTCTTTACACAAACTTAATGCATCATGACCTTTCATAGAATATTTCTCAAAAATTGGATTCTCCCGAATTCTACTCTTTTCCCAGTCAACACCAATGATGATGAATTCACAATAACCTAAGATATCATTTACATAATTAAAATTGAAAAACAAAACACGTTTCTTCAGCTGCCTACACAAAGACTTCCAATGAAGAGGACGTGGAGCAAGATGAGAGGCTATGTACATTCTAAGAGTGCCATGGCAACAATCAATGTCTGCACCCTTACATGGCTGCACTTGTACGTGCTTTGCGAGCAAAAGCCATGGATGTTGATGTTCTTACACATAATTCCCTAATAGCCAACGTTACCTATGAACCAAACATTGCCATGAGTCGAAAGGAAAGGGAACCTCTATTTGTGGAGGTTCCATGTAAAGATCCGGTGAAGGAGTAGGAATAGGTGCATTTGGGATGGACACGCTCTTATGCAAGTCATGTTTACGGGTATCCAAGCATTATTCCTGGCGGGCCCGATGAAGCATTCTTAAAAATGTCTTTCAAAGTATTTCATAAAAAACAATTTAAACCACAGTGAATGGTGGTGCATTTTGCACATGAATATCTCTTACAATAGAATAATATATGAAATTCAACATCCATGAAAAGATGTCATGTCCTACTTATACATATCCAAAACAGTGAGCATCTAGTTCATCAAAAACCCATCATTTCTTCTTGAAATCCTTGGCTTTATTACATTTAATTGCTTCAAAACCTCCCCTTTATTTTAGAAATATATCCTTGTTGATATATGCATGACTTTCTAAGTTACATGGAGCATACCCACGATTTATGTAATTCCATTACTTACCTGCTATTGTAAATTTAAAAAACTTTTGACCTCGCATCAAATTAGTTTCCAAATTTTAAAATAACATCATGATGAAGTCCAGAATTCCTTCTTTACTCAGAATGGAATATGGTCGACCTAAAAAATGCTGAAAACATGAACAAATGAACCTCATGGATTAAACATTGTATTCCTATCTGAAACGAATGATTTAATTCGTATTCACTTGAGTATC
>SZWC01025853.1:7238-21385 GCA_023375785.1 Penium margaritaceum
AGACATATGTTGACGGTTGTTATACATATGTCGATGGTTGTTAGACATATGTCGACGGCTGTTAGACATATGTTGACGGTTGTTAGACATATGTCGACGGCTGTTAGACATATGTCGACGGTTGTTAGACATATGTCGACGGTTGTTAGACATATGTTGACGGTTGTGAGACATATGTTGACGGTTGTTAGGCATATGTTGACGGTTGTTAGACATATGTTAACGGTTGTTAGACATATGTCGACAGTTGTTAGACATATGTTGACGGTTGTTAGACATATGTTGACGGTTGTTAGACGTATGTTGACGGTTGTTAGACATATGTTGACGGTTGTCAGACATATGTTGACGGTTGTTAGACATACGTTGACGGTTGTTAGACATATGTCGACGGTTGTTAGACGTATGTTGACGGTTGTTAGACATATGTTGACGGTTGTTAGACATATGTTGACGGTTGTTAGACATATGTCGACGGTTGTTAGACATATGTGAGAATTTCAGAATGTTCGGCTCGTGTGATTTCAGTTTGATGTGTGCCACCCTTGTTTTTGCACTTGCTGGCATAGTGGATAGGACGCTGATAGGACATCCCAATGGCCTGTGAGCAAGAGGTTGTAGGTTCACATCCTTCTCTGGCGAAGGCAACAGGGGCCACAGCTGCCCTCGGTAGGCATCACTGCAGCTGCTGCTGTGGGATGGCTTTCTGCCCACGGACGTGCAAACTTTTTCCAGGAAGCAGTTCGGAACTGTGTTCGTAGCCCAGTTTGAGAGACGCGCTAGGTGTGGTGCTGAGCGGACAAGCGTTGCCTTTCTCCAGAGCCTTACAGCATTCTTAGAAGAAGGAGAAAAGAGGGTTGTGTGTCCGTTTGTGTTTGGCGTTTGCTCTGCTGTGGACCTTCGGCACGCTGCGCTGCATGGGGGCAGTGTTGACGCACTTCCACAAACGTGCTGGACATGCTGCCGCTGTTGGACTGTGAACTCCTTGCACACGGTTGATGAAGACGACAAACATTGCGCACAATTTCCATGTTGTCAGGCTGCGCTGCTTGGGGGCGGTGTCGACGCATTTCCACGACGTGCTGGACATGCTGCCGCTGTTGGAGGTGGAGGACGGAGCGGTGCAGCGCATGAAGATGAGCGTGGCGGCTGGGCACGACGGACGCCTGCGGCCGACGTGGCGACTCGAACAAGGCCACTGCAGGTGGGTGGGATGGTGTATGGCACGGCGTTTGACCTTGTTGGAGTAGCCACGTCGACCCGTGATTTGCAAAGCGTTGATTGTCCTGACGCCTCAAGAAGCTGAGCGTGTCAACGCCTCACGACGGAGAGCTCCCGCCCACATGACTGAAATGAGCACGGCCACTGCAGGTGTGTGTGCGTTGTTATTGACACAAATTGTGCTCGCAAAAAGTAGAGTAAAAAAAGAAAGAAGGCATTTTTATCCCCCCTCACCCTCTGTCAGATTTTCCTGTCATCCCATCCTTGAGCCCTTCATGCTCCCTCGCCTCCTCCTTCTCCTCCTCCTCCTCCTCCTCTTCCTCCTCCTCCTCCTCTTCCTCCTCCTCCTCCTCTTCCTCCTCCTCCTCCTCTTCCTCCTCCTCCTCCTCTTCCTCCTCCTCCTCCTCTTCCTCCTCCTCCTCCTCTTCCTCCTCCTCCTCCTCTTCCTCCTCCTCCTCCTCTTCCTCCTCCTCCTCCTCTTCCTCCTCCTCCTCCTCTTCCTCCTCCTCCTCCTCTTCCTCCTCCTCCTCCTCTTCCTCCTCCTCCTCCTCTTCCTCCTCCTCCTCCTCTTCCTCCTCCTCCTCCTCTTCCTCCTCCTCCTCCTCTTCCTCCTCCTCCTCCTCTTCCTCCTCCTCCTCCTCTTCCTCCTCCTCCTCCTCTTCCTCCTCCTCCTCCTCTTCCTCCTCCTCCTCCTCTTCCTCCTCCTCCTCCTCTTCCTCCTCCTCCTCCTCTTCCTCCTCCTCCTCCTCTTCCTCCTCCTCCTCCTCTTCCTCCTCCTCCTCCTCTTCCTCCTCCTCCTCCTCTTCCTCCTCCTCCTCCTCTTCCTCCTCCTCCTCCTCTTCCTCCTCCTCCTCCTCTTCCTCCTCCTCCTCCTCTTCCTCCTCCTCCTCCTCTTCCTCCTCCTCCTCCTCTTCCTCCTCCTCCTCCTCTTCCTCCTCCTCCTCCTCTTCCTCCTCCTCCTCCTCTTCCTCCTCCTCCTCCTCTTCCTCCTCCTCCTCCTCTTCCTCCTCCTCCTCCTCTTCCTCCTCCTCCTCCTCTTCCTCCTCCTCCTCCTCTTCCTCCTCCTCCTCCTCTTCCTCCTCCTCCTCCTCTTCCTCCTCCTCCTCCTCTTCCTCCTCCTCCTCCTCTTCCTCCTCCTCCTCCTCTTCCTCCTCCTCCTCCTCTTCCTCCTCCTCCTCCTCTTCCTCCTCCTCCTCCTCTTCCTCCTCCTCCTCCTCTTCCTCCTCCTCCTCCTCTTCCTCCTCCTCCTCCTCTTCCTCCTCCTCCTCCTCTTCCTCCTCCTCCTCCTCTTCCTCCTCCTCCTCCTCTTCCTCCTCCTCCTCCTCTTCCTCCTCCTCCTCCTCTTCCTCCTCCTCCTCCTCTTCCTCCTCCTCCTCCTCTTCCTCCTCCTCCTCCTCTTCCTCCTCCTCCTCCTCTTCCTCCTCCTCCTCCTCTTCCTCCTCCTCCTCCTCTTCCTCCTCCTCCTCCTCTTCCTCCTCCTCCTCCTCTTCCTCCTCCTCCTCCTCTTCCTCCTCCTCCTCCTCTTCCTCCTCCTCCTCCTCTTCCTCCTCCTCCTCCTCTTCCTCCTCCTCCTCCTCTTCCTCCTCCTCCTCCTCTTCCTCCTCCTCCTCCTCTTCCTCCTCCTCCTCCTCTTCCTCCTCCTCCTCCTCTTCCTCCTCCTCCTCCTCTTCCTCCTCCTCCTCCTCTTCCTCCTCCTCCTCCTCTTCCTCCTCCTCCTCCTCTTCCTCCTCCTCCTCCTCTTCCTCCTCCTCCTCCTCTTCCTCCTCCTCCTCCTCTTCCTCCTCCTCCTCCTCTTCCTCCTCCTCCTCCTCTTCCTCCTCCTCCTCCTCTTCCTCCTCCTCCTCCTCTTCCTCCTCCTCCTCCTCTTCCTCCTCCTCCTCCTCTTCCTCCTCCTCCTCCTCTTCCTCCTCCTCCTCCTCTTCCTCCTCCTCCTCCTCTTCCTCCTCCTCCTCCTCTTCCTCCTCCTCCTCCTCTTCCTCCTCCTCCTCCTCTTCCTCCTCCTCCTCCTCTTCCTCCTCCTCCTCCTCTTCCTCCTCCTCCTCCTCTTCCTCCTCCTCCTCCTCTTCCTCCTCCTCCTCCTCTTCCTCCTCCTCCTCCTCTTCCTCCTCCTCCTCCTCTTCCTCCTCCTCCTCCTCTTCCTCCTCCTCCTCCTCTTCCTCCTCCTCCTCCTCTTCCTCCTCCTCCTCCTCTTCCTCCTCCTCCTCCTCTTCCTCCTCCTCCTCCTCTTCCTCCTCCTCCTCCTCTTCCTCCTCCTCCTCCTCTTCCTCCTCCTCCTCCTCTTCCTCCTCCTCCTCCTCTTCCTCCTCCTCCTCCTCTTCCTCCTCCTCCTCCTCTTCCTCCTCCTCCTCCTCTTCCTCCTCCTCCTCCTCTTCCTCCTCCTCCTCCTCTTCCTCCTCCTCCTCCTCTTCCTCCTCCTCCTCCTCTTCCTCCTCCTCCTCCTCTTCCTCCTCCTCCTCCTCTTCCTCCTCCTCCTCCTCTTCCTCCTCCTCCTCCTCTTCCTCCTCCTCCTCCTCTTCCTCCTCCTCCTCCTCTTCCTCCTCCTCCTCCTCTTCCTCCTCCTCCTCCTCTTCCTCCTCCTCCTCCTCTTCCTCCTCCTCCTCCTCTTCCTCCTCCTCCTCCTCTTCCTCCTCCTCCTCCTCTTCCTCCTCCTCCTCCTCTTCCTCCTCCTCCTCCTCTTCCTCCTCCTCCTCCTCTTCCTCCTCCTCCTCCTCTTCCTCCTCCTCCTCCTCTTCCTCCTCCTCCTCCTCTTCCTCCTCCTCCTCCTCTTCCTCCTCCTCCTCCTCTTCCTCCTCCTCCTCCTCTTCCTCCTCCTCCTCCTCTTCCTCCTCCTCCTCCTCTTCCTCCTCCTCCTCCTCTTCCTCCTCCTCCTCCTCTTCCTCCTCCTCCTCCTCTTCCTCCTCCTCCTCCTCTTCCTCCTCCTCCTCCTCTTCCTCCTCCTCCTCCTCTTCCTCCTCCTCCTCCTCTTCCTCCTCCTCCTCCTCTTCCTCCTCCTCCTCCTCTTCCTCCTCCTCCTCCTCTTCCTCCTCCTCCTCCTCTTCCTCCTCCTCCTCCTCTTCCTCCTCCTCCTCCTCTTCCTCCTCCTCCTCCTCTTCCTCCTCCTCCTCCTCTTCCTCCTCCTCCTCCTCTTCCTCCTCCTCCTCCTCTTCCTCCTCCTCCTCCTCTTCCTCCTCCTCCTCCTCTTCCTCCTCCTCCTCCTCTTCCTCCTCCTCCTCCTCTTCCTCCTCCTCCTCCTCTTCCTCCTCCTCCTCCTCTTCCTCCTCCTCCTCCTCTTCCTCCTCCTCCTCCTCTTCCTCCTCCTCCTCCTCTTCCTCCTCCTCCTCCTCTTCCTCCTCCTCCTCCTCTTCCTCCTCCTCCTCCTCTTCCTCCTCCTCCTCCTCTTCCTCCTCCTCCTCCTCTTCCTCCTCCTCCTCCTCTTCCTCCTCCTCCTCCTCTTCCTCCTCCTCCTCCTCTTCCTCCTCCTCCTCCTCTTCCTCCTCCTCCTCCTCTTCCTCCTCCTCCTCCTCTTCCTCCTCCTCCTCCTCTTCCTCCTCCTCCTCCTCTTCCTCCTCCTCCTCCTCTTCCTCCTCCTCCTCCTCTTCCTCCTCCTCCTCCTCTTCCTCCTCCTCCTCCTCTTCCTCCTCCTCCTCCTCTTCCTCCTCCTCCTCCTCTTCCTCCTCCTCCTCCTCTTCCTCCTCCTCCTCCTCTTCCTCCTCCTCCTCCTCTTCCTCCTCCTCCTCCTCTTCCTCCTCCTCCTCCTCTTCCTCCTCCTCCTCCTCTTCCTCCTCCTCCTCCTCTTCCTCCTCCTCCTCCTCTTCCTCCTCCTCCTCCTCTTCCTCCTCCTCCTCCTCTTCCTCCTCCTCCTCCTCTTCCTCCTCCTCCTCCTCTTCCTCCTCCTCCTCCTCTTCCTCCTCCTCCTCCTCTTCCTCCTCCTCCTCCTCTTCCTCCTCCTCCTCCTCTTCCTCCTCCTCCTCCTCTTCCTCCTCCTCCTCCTCTTCCTCCTCCTCCTCCTCTTCCTCCTCCTCCTCCTCTTCCTCCTCCTCCTCCTCTTCCTCCTCCTCCTCCTCTTCCTCCTCCTCCTCCTCTTCCTCCTCCTCCTCCTCTTCCTCCTCCTCCTCCTCTTCCTCCTCCTCCTCCTCTTCCTCCTCCTCCTCCTCTTCCTCCTCCTCCTCCTCTTCCTCCTCCTCCTCCTCTTCCTCCTCCTCCTCCTCTTCCTCCTCCTCCTCCTCTTCCTCCTCCTCCTCCTCTTCCTCCTCCTCCTCCTCTTCCTCCTCCTCCTCCTCTTCCTCCTCCTCCTCCTCTTCCTCCTCCTCCTCCTCTTCCTCCTCCTCCTCCTCTTCCTCCTCCTCCTCCTCTTCCTCCTCCTCCTCCTCTTCCTCCTCCTCCTCCTCTTCCTCCTCCTCCTCCTCTTCCTCCTCCTCCTCCTCTTCCTCCTCCTCCTCCTCTTCCTCCTCCTCCTCCTCTTCCTCCTCCTCCTCCTCTTCCTCCTCCTCCTCCTCTTCCTCCTCCTCCTCCTCCCCCTCCTCCTCCTCCTCCTCCTCCTCCGTGCCCTCCTGCTGAACCTTCTGATCTTGCTGCTAATGCACTTGCTGTTGTTACTGCTACTGCTTATGCTGCTGCTGCTGCTGCTCCTGCTGATACTGCTCCTGCTGCTGCTGCTGCTGCTGCTGCTGCTGCTGCTGCTGCTGCTGCTTGTGCTTCTGCTGCTGGTGATGGTTGTTCTTCTGCTGGAACATGAACCTCCAATCCTCTGTCGCCGTTACTTCTCCTGCCGCCGCTTCTGCTGCTTCGACAGCCAGCTGCCGCTTCTGCTGCTTCGACAGCCTGCCGCCGTTTCTGCTGCTTCGACAGCCTGCTGCCGCTTCTGCTGCTTCGACAGCCGGCTGTGGCTGCAGCTCAGGGGCGTCTGTTTCTGAAGCAGTCTGTTTATCTGTTCTTTGTTTGGCATCTGCACGGCTTCGTACCGACGTCGGAAGGAGGGAGAGCCTGGCATTGGGGGCAGCGTCGAGATTGTTGAGACGTACAGACGCTTTGTCTCATCATGCCAATATTGATTTGTTGCAAAGCATCATAACAATTTTCATTTGTTGCAAAGCATCTTTAATGATTTTGATTCGTACGGACGGTAGAGGGAGGGAGATCTCAGCATCTGAAGACAGCGTTGAATCTATTTAGATGAACCGATGTTCTAATTTGTCTCGACAGTCCTTATTCAATCCAAAGCGTCCTAACAAGTTGTTATCAATACCGATACTGGAAAGAGGAAAAGCTCGGCATCCGAAGCGCTATCTGCAGAGGGCGTTGTTACTCGCTGTGGTGAACAACGAGCTTCAAAGTCATGCGTGGATGTTTTGCATCCTGTTGTTTTTTTTGTTGTCATTCTTTCCTTTGTGTTAGGGAGAGCTTGGCCTTTGAAGTGGCGTTGGCGGAGGGCGTGCCAGAGGCTGTGGTGGCGCGAGCGCATCAGCTGCACCGGCGTCGGCTGCAGCAGCAGGGCTGGCAGCAGCAGCAGCAGCTGCTGCAGGTGGGTGTAACAAGGGCTGCTCTTGCGAGGGCTGGGAAGAACGTGTTCGGGCCAGAGGCGGCAGGAGGGGCAGCCGAGGAGGGGAAGGGAACGGGAAAGGGAAAGGACATGGCCAAGGATCCACAGGTCATGGATAAGGCGTGGGCGCACGGAGTCGGAGGGGGAGAGAGCGACCCGCCGATGGCTCCGTGGTCGATGGACGAGCTGTTGTTTGCGCCAGCGCCGTGGTCAACCTCATTGCAACCGTCTCCGACAACGGACACACCCTCCCCTATTGGGAGCGCAGTCAGTCATGCTTCTCCCTCTTCCTCTGATGAAGCCAGTCCCTCGCTTGAGGGAAGGAACCCAGGCGGTGCTGCGGAGGTTTTGGATGACAAGATGGAGAGCGCGACTGAAATCTCTGCTGTGCGGCCGAGGAGAGGGAGGAAAGTGGGGAGAGGTGCGCGGACGCAGACGACGTTGACGCCGACGGCCACAGCCACGGTCGATGCAGATGCGGACGTCCCCAATGACTTTGAGCAGGATGGGAAGGTTTCGAGAGGAGGGAGGAAGGTGCAGAGTGCAGTGCAGCAGCAGACGCCGACGCCACCGGCGGATGCAGATGCCCCCCATGCAGCAGAAGTGAAGGATTCGCCGAGGAGGAAGGCAAAGAGCGCAGCGGTGACGACGCTGACGCAAGAGGCTTCGCCCGCGACGGATGCAGTTGCAGATGCCGACGTCCCCCTTCACCATGAAGGAGACAAAGAGTCGCCAAAGCCCATGCCGACAGTCGGCTCAGACGCCCCCACCAACGACTCGACAGATGAAGGGACGCCGAGGAGGAGGCAACGCAGCAAGCTCGTGGTCACTCCCACCTCCGCTCCCACCTCCACACCCACCTCCACACCCACCTCCACAGCTACCTCCACTCCCACCTCCTCTCTGGGGACAGCAGGCGATGCAGAACTCGAGGCAGCACCAGAGGCTGCATCGCTGTTGCTGGAGCAGAGATCTCTGGCCCAGGCTGGCAAGGTGCGGGAGCAAGGCACAGATAGGTTCGTGTCAGAACTGCGGATGCTAGAGGAAAAGGACGAATGGGATGTGAGCAACGGTCAGGTTACGTCGGAACTTCCGGTCAGAGAGGAAAAGGGTGACCGTGCTGCCTTTGAGGGACCGCTGTCGGAAGTTCTGGTCAGTGAGGAGAGGGAGAATGGATCCGCCGCTTCGACAAACAGCCCAGTGAAGCCTCGTGCAAGGAGAGGTAGAGGGAGGGCCAGCAGCAGCAGCAAGAGCAGCAGCAGCAGCAGCAGCAGCAGTGTCAGCGGAAGAGACAGCTCTGGTAGCAACGGCAGCTACAACAGCAGTGGAGGCAGCAGCGCCGAGAGCAATCATAATAGCAATGCCGGTGGCGGCGGCAGTAGCAGCAAAGCTCATGGACTGGACGACGCGGCTAGCTCTGCAGAGAGCAGCAGCATCGGCGGCAGCAGTCCTTTGCTGTGCGACCGTGCTGCTGCTCCTCCTGCTGCCGCCGCTGAGGCTGCATTGCTCGCAGGGAATGGCGATGGCGTTTCGACTGCTGTTCCTGCTGCTGCTGTTGCCACTGATGTTGCTGCCTCACTGGGCGTGGAACATCTTTTGAGGGGTGAGGGCACAGATGATAATGCTGGTGCATACCTCATGTCTGAGGCAGCGAGAGAAGCGGATGGGGAAGGAAGGATAGAGATGGACGAGGAGGAAAATGCATCAGGTGTGATGGCATTGCAATCCATAGGGAACGGGAGGAGGAGGAGGAGGAGGGCCACGCCGCCTCTGTCGCAGCCATTGACGTCGCCGCCAAGGCCACCGTCTTTGTCATCAGCATCGTCATCAACACCGTCATCATCGCCTCTGTCACCGCCGTCATCGCTGCCGTCGTCGACCTCGCTAGCATCCCCGCCGTTCTCATCATCGCCAGCATCACTTATGCTGGAGGAGATGGTGGGCGAACAGGTCTCGCACGCGTTTGTTTCGGACAGTTCTTGGCTGCCTCCTTCCTCTAATGAGCTGGAACATGGAGGCAGGCCCGGCGATGAGTGGAGGGTTGAGGAAGGCGGGGCAGGAGCGGTGGGTGCAGCAGTGGGTGAAGGTGCAGCCGGTGGAGTTTTGTCGGCCGGGGCAGTGATGAAGGCGAGGAGGAGGAGGAGAAGGGCGCCAAGTGCAGTTTCTGAAGACGTGGCAGTTGTGGCAGAGAGCGAGGCCGGCAGTGAACAAATAAGGGAAGACGGAGCGGCCATGACTCGTTCCAGTGTCTCATTGTCGCAGCAGTCTATGGGTTCATCCGCGGAAGCCGAGAGGGACGACAAGTCGCAGAGAGAGGGGTTGGCTTCCGTCCCAATTCGTCAGTGGGGTGTGATCGACGCCATGCGGCTGTTTCATGCAGTCTGCTGCGAGCGTATGCACATGCACATGCGGACAGGCACGAGCATGGGCACGGGTCTGGGAGCAGACACGAGGGTAGGGGATGAAGACGGGCAGCAGGGTGCAGTGGCGACGGAGGTGACGGTGGTGGCAGTGGGGCAGACACCCGCACCCGCGTTCCATGGCGTGTCGTGCGTCTACCTCATGTGCTGCCCTGACGGCGTCTTCTATGTGGGAGAGGTGAGAACCTGGTGCAAGCATTTACCTTTAGACACATCTCTTCGCCCAGTTTATAGCTTTAAGACGCTGTGCAAAGCGTCTCAATATTGTAGATGCTGATGGCCTATTTTTTTTCCTGCTTGCTTGCAAACTGAGGGGCAGCATCTGTGGCCGTGACAACTTGTGACACATGTTGTGTGTTGGACCTGCCACTCTACTCTTTGTCGCTTGGTTCCAGTTTGACCAGCGGGGGGCTCTGCAGGGCTGGAAGGGCGTTGACACATTCTGCTGCTTCTGCTTCTTTCTTAGCTCCTGCTTCTGCGCCCGCTTCTGCTTCTGCTCTTGCTTCTGCTCCTGCTTACTTACAAGTTTCTGCTTCTGCTTGTGTCAGCCGGCACAAGCAGAAGCAAGGTTCACAACCTCTCGCCCCCTCGTGCTTCACCATCCATGCCGACGTTTTGCTCACTTCTGCTGGGACCTTTCGTTGTATAGGCTTTTCCCTCTCTCTCTCGTCTACCCGCTGGCAGACGGACAACATCCACGGGCGAGTGCGTCAGCACCGTAGCGCACGCGGCATGCAGGGGTCTACGTTCGCAGTCGTGCCCGTAGCCGCGGGCAAGAGCGCGGCGAGGGACCTCGAAGCACACCTCATCCGCACGCTGCGGGACGGCGGCATGCCTCTCTCCAACCGCGGCGACCACTTCCACACGCACTTTGGCGGCCATGAACCGCCCTTCTAAACACCAACCAACGGCAACGAACTCCCTCCCCCAATCTAGACGAGCCGTTTAATGCGGTGTTTTTTGCTTAGACGTTTTGCAAAACGTCTAAGCAAAAAACACCCAACGAGTCGTCTAATGCTGTGAGGAAATGTTAACGACTCTCATGGCCGCACGCGACAGCGTTTAAGAAACTGTGGATCCGAGGATGAGCTTGTTTCCATGGTTGAAGTCTTTGGAGTGTTTCTTCAAGGCGTGGGATGAGAGGGTCATTGGACTCTTTGCCAAACATCTTCACAAACTCCCTCTACAATGACTACACCCTCCATAGGTTTCACTCGAGTGTCTGTCTTGTCTCGTGAAGGCCACATCAAATCATAGTGTGGTGGCCATGAATCGCTTCCTTAGAACTCGGGCGTGTGCTCTGTGCAAAGACGCACATGCGTAGCATGTCACATTGGAGCAATTTCAACTTCTTCTAGGGTGGGCTTGGTTTGGAACTCTGGTGCAGCCTTTATGTCCACCTAGTTGAAAAACTGAATTCGCAAGGCAGGTGAGATGACAAGATGTTGTTATGTCAGTCTGGGTGTCCTCAGGACTTGGTACCGTTCATTTGCGGGTAGGCTTCAATGACCAACGCCTACTTTGATGGTTTCAACTTCATCTTGCACATCCTTGCATGCACGATGACCAGCTCCCGAGGGCCACGGTCTCGGTAACATCATTTCTGCTCTTTGTCAATGTACTTCTATAGAGCTTATTTCCGTCGCTTCTTTCGGTTTGTCATATGGCCACCTGAGTGACCTGTACTGGTGTCAGGATCTGTCCGGTCGTTGTTTGGTAGATGGTAGATGTTTTATTGGATTTCCCATAGGCCAGTTGCGTAGTTTGCACGTTCGTTAGCGTGACCAAGGGTGGAGGGGTCATCCTCCCCGTCAGAGATCACACCCGGATCCCCGTTGGAAGGCCATACCCAGTGTCGAGAGACCCCGTCCGGATTCTTGGCATTCAATTTCATTCACTCCCAACAGGAAGCACGACATGGGATTGGATCAGAAACAATATCCAAGCTGCCACACCACTTTGGAACAACCGTAAGAGCCCTCTAAGAACAAAAGTAGATGCCATCAACTAATATCTCAATCCAAAAATCCTCTCATTGCTCTTCAACATTACCCCCCTCATGACGACCTGAACACGATCTCAAATGCATTAACCATTTCTCTCTCCTCGCACAGGGACCCAACAAAGTTCATCCACCTCTGCACACACAAGACAATGATCTGTTCCAAAACAGACCAAGGCCTAGGCGTCAAGTGGCTGTAACATCTCATACACGCCCAAAGCGCGAAGTGGGTGTATGACCTCCTCGATCCAGCCCAGGCACATTGGAAACAAACAGCCTTGGACACACAAAACCTGCCAAAACAGGGACACTTCTTCCTGTAGCACTCCGCCATCATCAACCTTCGCTCCCTTAACATCAGCAACCGATGACAACCGAACTTCAAGTGCTTCCTCGCAACCAACCCAACTATTCTCCCCCCGATCTCACCTGGCCAGATATAGCTTTCGAATACGTGGCCTACGATAGACATCTCCCCAAAACAGACTCACATCATTTTGGTGTTCCTCCACGGGAACACTTTTTCTGAACAAAAGGAGTCCAACACCTTTACCACCGAACCACCCTGCTCCAGGCATTGGGTAAAGAACCTACACGAAGTCAACACATGGCTTCAGACAAAGTCCGTCAACATCTCTCTCTATCCTGGGTCTCAATCATGACGTACCCGGCACAACTAGCTGATGTATTCAAATACACACCATATGTCACACTTACCTCCCTCACGGGTCTCCCTGTGAACATCATCTTCAGGCTCCGACAAAGAGGACCCCAAATTTGGGGAGACTCCATCCAAACATGTACAACAACCTGGAAACTTTGTCGACATCCATGGGCGCAACCTCGCCCCCTGCACAGCTCTAACAACACACCGATTTACACCCACATAATTATTTACCTTGGTACATCTCATCACCAAGACATTCCGAGCTATCGAACAAAAAACCGGAATCAAACCCTTCAAAACTAGTACAAATTCTTCCTTAAAAGCGACGAACCGTCAGCAAATCACAAACGAAAATGGGAGGACAAGTACCCCACCTCTAGTTTTCATAGGAAACACATTGATGAGACTATTCTGGATACACCTATGAGAGTTCGAAAACATGATGTGGTTATCCAAATTCTTTACAGATCCATCCAAGTTAACAACCAGTGTCGTTTTCTTCCCCCCAGTATTCCCCCTTATGCCCCGGATGCGGCTTCGTAGGGACTGTTGAACACTACCTCATCCAATTCCCAATGCTGCAGCCAGTTAGCAAAAGGCTACGCAAACTATTTTCTGCATTTTTTCCCCAAAAAACAACCACCCCATCCAATGTCCTTTTCAGCCCTACCACTGTGACTTCTCAGTGGCTTCTATGGGATATACTTAGCGTTACAATCCTCTGCTGCATTTGGCAAGAGTGGTGGGTTCAACCCCAAATGAACCCTGCTCCAGCACACTTTGCTACCATTCCTCACACCATACAAGACAACTTCAACCATTCACTGCTCCAAACCCTCTANACAACAAAAAAAACCAACATTTACATGCTGCAATTTCCAACACCCCTTTCTTGTGCAGTGCACGGATAGACAGGGCTGTCCAACCCATCCATCTCACACCAAAATTCCACCGCTGGTGGAAGAACCCCACACTATACCGCCTGTGAAAACTCTTGGGGCGCCGGGTTCAGTCCCCGGGCTTGTTTTGGTGTCTAGGTGACCCTCCCTTTCCCCACTGGTTACGACCATGGGACAAAAAAAAAAAAGACCAAGGGTGGAGGGGATATCCCTCTCTCGCTCATTGTTTAAACTCTTCCGTTCTGTTCTAAACAGTTCTTTGCTGTCTCTCCACCTTTTCAAGCACCTTTTGTCACGTTGTCTTCTAGGCAATGTATCCTCTCGCACCAAACGCTGCTTACGGGGTATCTCCATTCCCTTAAGACAGAGGGTAATGTATGTACTTAAGGCATAGAAACCTTTGAAGTCAATCTTTGAGTGTCAAAATGAGACAGATGCTGGACATTAGCAAAGGCTGGTAATGAAACAAGTGCGAGGGAGATGAAATAGGCATTATGGAAGGAAAGAGCCAAGTTATGGACCTTAAGCTCTTGACTGAAGTCAGAAATTGACATGGAATAAAGAAAAAAAAACACCATGAGACAATAAGCCACGCACAATGAAGCAAACCCCACTCGCTCGGGCCTTGTTGCCGCCCCTTTGGTTGAGCTAGACATTGCAGATTGAATTGAGAACGGCTACTGCCAAAGCAATCCATCAACATGACACTAGCAAGATCAGAAACCGGGAATAAGCCATCCTGAATGTGAGTAAAACAACCATCACATGTATGCAAAAGNTGCCACGTGGGCCAGTGTGTATGTGTCGCTTCAGTTAAGTACCACTCATCATGAGCAGCAGATATGTTGATTCGCTCGCTTCCACAATGTGTGCTTGTGTCAAATGAAGAGGGTAAAGGTTGTTTCCTTACAGTTACCACTAGAAACCAGCACCGCTTTTGACCCGTGCACATACAACCTCACACGAAACAAAGGGGTACAAACCAAGCACAACAACAACAAATGTATGTACATGGCAAAGCTACAAGAGGAGAAGAACATGGTGAGCACACGACAACATCAATAAACTGTGCTTGGTGCCTGCGTCAAGCCAACAGCATGGACAGAAAACTTGAATGTCCGAGAGCTCTGCACCTTGATCAAGAAGTCAGCAAGCTGAAATCATATGTTAACTCTGAGAACCTAGACAATGCCAACAGCGATGCACTCACGAACAAAGTGATGCTCAACACTAATGTGCTTGGTGCATGATAATGCATGTCGTCTTTCTCAGCAATGGGTTTTGTGCTCTGGTTAATGTAGCACAGAGTGATGTAGCAGATCAGAACACACGGTCAATGCAATAAGTGACACAATCAAACACTCTCCCACCTACCTAAGCTGAGGGCGACATGTTTGGCGTTTCTTCAACTCCACACGAC
>SZWC01025855.1:15591-33886 GCA_023375785.1 Penium margaritaceum
AGTCAGCCACGGTCAGAGTGTCCAATCACAGTGCACATGTACTGGACATGACCTTACAGGTATAAACAAGGTAGAACTCTGGTGGCTTGGTGTGGCTACTGTGTGCAATGCCTTGACAAAGCTGGCATGTGCCACTGACCATGACCACAAATGTATCCAAGTTACTTCTATTGATCATAACACGAGTCAGCCATGGTCAGAGTGTCCAATCACAGTGCAGATGTACTAGGCATGATCTTGCAGACACAAACAAGGTAGAATACTGGTGGCTCGGTGTGGCTATTGTGCGGAATGCCTTGACAAGTTGGCATGTGCCACTGACCATGGCCTTAAAGTTTATTAAGTGACTTTAACTTCTACGGATTGAAACACGAGTCAGCCACATTCAGTGCCCAATCACAGTCCAGATGTACTAGGCATGACCTTGCAGGTATAAACAAGGTAAAAAACCGGTGGCTTTGCATGGCTATTGTGCGCAATGCCTTAACAAAGTTGGCATGTGCCACTGACCATGGCAACAAAGTTTACAAAGTACATAAAACCGCTATAAATCATAACGTGAGTCAGCCACGGTCAGAGTGTCCAATCACAGTGCAGATATACTGGGCACGACCTTGCAGGTATAAACAAGGCAAAATACTGGTGGCTCGGTGTGGCTATTGTGCGCAATGCCTTGACAAAGTTGGCATGTGCCACTGACCATGACCACAAATGTATCCAAGTGACTTTTACCTCTGTTGATCATAGCACGGGTCAGCCACGGTCAGAGTGTCCAATCACAATGCAGATGTACTAGGCATGATCTTGCAGATGCAAACAAGGTGGAATACTGGTGGTTTGGCGTGGCTATTGTGCGCAATGCCTTGACAAAGTGGGCATGTGCCACTGACCATGACCAAAAAGTTTACCAAGTGACTTTAACTTCTACGAATCATAACACGAGTCAGCCATAGTCAGAGTGCCCAATCACAGCGCACATATAATATGCATGACCTTGCAGGTAAAAACAAGATAAAAAACCGGTGGCTTGGCACGGCTATTGTGCGCAATGCCTTGACAAAGTTGGCATGTGCCACTGACCATGACCACAAAGTTTTCCAAGTACATTAAACGGCTATAAATCATAACATGAGTCAGCCACGGTCAGAGTGTCCAATCACAGCGCAGATATACTGGGCATGACCTTGCAAGTATAAACAAGGTAGAATACTGGTGGCTCCGTGTGGCTATTGTGCGCAATTCCTTGACAAAGTTGGCATGTGCCACTAACCATGACCACAAATGTATCTAAGTGGCTTTTACTTCTATTGATCATGACACGAGTCAGCCACGGTCAGAGTGTCCAATCACAGTGCAGGTGTACTAGGCATGATCTTGCAGGTACAAAAAAGGTAGAATACTGGTGGCTCGGTGTGGCTACTGTGCGCTATGCCTTGACAAAGTTGGCATGTGCCACTGACCATGACCACAAATGTATCCAAGTGACTTGTACTTCTATTGATCTCAACAGGAGTCAGCCACGGTCAGAGTGTCCAATCACAGTGCAAATGTACTAGGCATGATCTTGCAGGTTCAAGAAAGGTAGAATACTGGTGGCTCGGTGTGGCTATTGTGCGCAATGCCTTGACAAAGTTGGCATGTGCCACTGACCATGACCACAAAGTTTACCAAGTGACTTTAATTTCTACGAATCGTAACACGAGTCAGCCACAGCCAGAGTGCTCAATCACAGTGTACCTCTATTATGCATGGCCGCGCAGGTATAAACAAGGTAAAAAATTGGTGGCTTGGCACGGCTATTGTGCGCAATGCCTTGACAAAGTTGGCATGTTCCACTACCACGACCACAAAGTTTACCAAGTACATTAAACGGCTATGAATCTTAACACGAGTCAGCCACGGTCAGAGTGTCCAATTTCAGTGCAGATATACTGGGCAACACCTTACAGGTATAAGTAAGGTAGAATACTGGTGGCTCGGTGTGCTTATTGTCCGCAATGCCTTGACAAAGTTGGCATGTGCCACTGACCATGACCACAAAGTTTACCAAGTGACTATAACTTCTACGATTCGTAACACGAGTCAGCCACGGTCAGAGTGCCCAATCTCAGTGCACATCTGATATGCATGACCTTGCAGGTATAAACAAGTTAAAAAACCAGTGGCTTGGCACGGCTATTGTGCGCAATGCCTTGACAAAGTTGGCATGTGCCACTGACCATGGCCACAAAGTTTACCAAGTACCTTAAACGGCTACGAATCATAACATGAGTCAGCCACGGTCAGAGTGTCCAATCACAGTGCAGATATACTTGGCATGACCTAACCGGTATAAACAAGGTCAAATATTGGTGGCTCGGTGTGGCTATTGTGGGCAATGCCTTGACAATGTTGGCACTGTTCTGACCTTTTTTATCGAGGATGTTCACTCACTCGAGTTATCCAGAACAGTTCTACTCATGCTGTTCCCCTTTGGTTCCGCGGCTTCGCCGCCATGTCTTCGCTCTACTCGCTCCTCGCATTCTTTGTCTTCGCCAGCACCTCTCAACGCTTCGCTCCATCACTCTCGCTCCTTTGCTCAGCTCTCATACTCCGCCAACCATCACTCATCTCGACAGCACTCTTTCTCACATCAACCGTCTACCTCAGCTATCTCGCCTCTCAGCTTCTATCAGCTTTCGCGACTAACTCCTCGGACCACTTTTGCCTACGTCACTTCGTTGACGTATGCTTGCGTGTTTTGACGCTTCTGCCTGCTTTTGCCATTGCTGTTCTCGTGCTTGTATTCTTCTGACATGGTATCAGAGCATCAGGCAACATCACCTGGTGCCTTGGAAGTGCGTCATTATTCTGCTGCCATCTCTTCTCCAACTCTGCTCACATTCATCTGTCACCGCTGCATTCACCCCGTGCCTCTGCACTTCGTCCACAGCTAACATCAGCAGCCCTACGTGACGAGTTCTCCACGCTGAAGAAATGCCTTGTCATCCCAAGGAAGCCCTGCGCCCATCTCCGTGCCCGTGGCCAACTATTGGTGACTTGTCGCCCACATCAGCTGCAAGCAACTCTCAAGCCGTCGTCTGTCGTCAACTAAGAAGAAGCTTCCTGCCGCCCGCCATCTGCTGCCCCTCATCACATTTGCCTCCGTAAGCACCTCCTTCTCTTTCATCTTGCCTTATCAGCCTCATTTTTCCTCCTCACCGTCACCCTCAGCCCGCCCGTGTCCATCATCTCGAACCGCTCTCTCGCATCGCCTCCTCGCCTCGTCAAGAGCTGCAGCCAAAACTGTCACCGTCAGGATATCGGATACCACCAGTCTTCCTGCTCCCACTTCCAAGCCAACTGGGGAATAATCCGTCACTCTCCTGACATCAGCGGTCCAGTGGACCTGCCCGCTGCCTGACTCCCTCTGCCGCAGCCACCGTCTTCCAACTGACAGAGTATCGGACACCACCAGTCATCCTGCTCCCACTTCCGAGCCAACTGGGGAACAAGCTGTCACTCTCCTAAACGCAAGAAGAAGTGGTTGCGTCACTCCATCTCCTTGCCGAGACGCGCCTCATCGCATCTTCCTCTGCCTACATCACTCCCTACCTCTCCTCTTCAGCATCATCATCAGCCTTCTGCTTCATCCTCATCTGCCCCCTTCTCCTCCTCGCTCCAGTCTCCTCAGCTCTGTCAGCCGCCCGTTCTTGCCTCATATTTGCCTCTCCATCATCAGCATCCTCCGCGCCGCACCTGCATCAATCATCATCATTAGCATCATCCCTTCACACACGTGGTTCCGCCCCTGCGCCCACTCATCAATCAATCACTTCCTCCGCTTCCACAGATCGTCTTCAACTCGGCACAAGGATCCGCCCGATTGCATCACCCATTTCGCGACGACCTACGCCCACGCCAAATACATCCGCAGCGTATGTGGTTCACCCCTGCGCCAAATCATCAATCAATCATTTCATCAGCTTCGCATCGCTCTCAGCACGGCACAAGGATCCGCCCGGTCGCATCGCCTTTTCTGCGACGACCTGCGTCCACGCCGAAACATACTCCAGTGCTCGCGGTTCGCCCCTGTGTCCACTCAGAAATCAATCGTTTCCTCAGCTTCGCATCGCTCTCAGCTTGGCACAAGGATCAGCCCGCTTGCATCGCCTTTTCTGCGACGACCTGCGCCCACGCCGATACTTCCTTCAGCGCACGCGGTTTGCCCCTGTGTCCACTCCATTATCCATCACTTCTCCTGTGTCATCCGCTTCCGCTCTGCTTGGCATACGGATCCGTCCTGTCGTATCGCACGTTCCACGACGATTTGTGCCCACTTTTTCATCTGCTGTTTCCACTTTCTTCCGCTTTGTTCTCGATCTTGCTCTTCCCGCAGTACAACAGTCCACTCCGTTGCATCACCACCGGCCCTCCTACAAAGACTAACTGGCCTCGTCTTCCTGCTCCTCTCCTTTCAATCAGCTGTCAATACTCCTCCTCCTCCATGGAAGAGGAACGACGCACCATTCTGATATACAATAAAGTTGCCTCCTTCACTGACAACATTTCCCCACTCTGCTTTGCACCCAATGGGAGTCACAACTTTGATCGATGGCGCCGCCAACTGCGGCGTGAAGTCGCCACTTTGGATATGTATGGATACAATCTCCTTGATGTACTACGAAATATTGAAAGCAGAGAAGAAGAGAACTGCACGTGGAAGAAGGGAGTACGGCATTGCCCAAACTCAACTATGAGGACTTCTCTACATGAGCACATACGACGAATTTCACCCTATCATTGCACCACATTGTCATCAGGCTGTCTTCCGGACCATACAAGCTCTCACGGACTACTGCTCAAGCAGAGGAGCTGAACACCCTGACCCTCATCCAGCTGCCCTTAACCCTCCTCCATACAGTGAACTCCTAGAGGAACGACGATTCCAGCTGCAACCATTCATTAGAGAGCACAGGAGAATGGAGGAAGAAGCAAAACTTTGAGCCATCGAAGAACAGCCTCATACTCCCCAATCTCCAACATCCTCTAATGGGGTGGAATACTGGGAGTGCTACTACCCCTGATCTTCTCTGCCCGCTTATCTCTTGTCAAGCTTCAAGGGGGGTGTCAGAAGTGAAGTCTTGACAAGAGAAGAAAATAATATCAAACGTCGATCTCAATAACGGCTCAAGTCCACAGACTGGGTCACCTTGTCTAAACGGCTCTCTGGTCAGGCGACCGCTCGGATCCGTCAGTCAAGTTATCCCCTAATAAAGTGACACCTGTCACCCACGTCCAGTTAGTGGAAAGAAGCCGTTGCCTTGCTCATTTGTCTTGTTCTGATCTTTTATACCGAGGATGTTCATTCCCTCGAGTTAACCAGAACAGTTCTACTCATCCTGTTCCCCGTTGGTTCCGCGACTTCGCCACCGTGTCTTCGCTCTGCTCGCTCCTCGCATTCTTTGTCTTCGCCAGCACCTTTCAACGCTTTGCTCCGTCACTCTTGCTCCTTCGCTCAGCTCTCATACTCCGCCAACCACCACTCATCTCGACAGCACTCTTTCTCACATCAACCGTCTACCTCAGCTATCTCGCCTCTCAGCTTCTATCAGCTTTCGCGACTAACTCCTCAGACCGCCCTCGCCTACGTCAGTTCGCACCACTCGGCAACCCGTTCGCACCACTCGGTAACCAGTTATGACCACTCCGCAACCAGTTCGCACCGCTCCGCAACCAGTTCGCACCACTCCGCAACCCGTTCGCACCACTCTGCAACCAGTTCGCACCACTCCACAAACATTTCGCACCACTCCACTACCAGTTCGCTCCAATCTGCAACCACTTCGCACAACTCCGCAACCAGTTCGCACCACTCCCCAACCAGTTTGCACTACTCCGCTACCAGTACGCACCACTCCACAACCAGTTCGCACCACTCCGCAACCCGTTTGCACCACTCCGCAACCACTTCGCATCACTCCGCAGCCACTTCACACCACTCCGCAACCAGTTCGCACCACTCTGGAACCAGTACGCACCACTCCGCAACCCATTTGCACCACTCCGCAACCAGTTTGCACCACTCCGTAACCAGTTGGCACCACTCCGCACCCCGTTCGCACCACTCCGCAACCAGTTCGCACCACTCCGCAACCAGTTCGCACCACTCTGCAACCGGTTCGGACCACTCCGCAACCATTCCGCACCACTCCGTAACCAGTTCGCACCACTCCGCAACCAGTTCGCACCACTCCGCAACCAGTTCGCACCACTCTGCAACCGGTTCGGACCACTCCGCAACCATTCCGCACCACTCCGTAACCAGTTGGCACCACTCCGCACCCCGTTCGTACCACTCCGCAACCAATTCGCACCACTCCACTACCAGTTCGCACCACTCCGCAACCAATTCGCACCACTCCACTACCAGTTCGCACCACTCCGCAACCAGGTTGCACCACTCCGCAACCAGTTTGCACCACTCCGCAACCAGTTCGCACCACTATGCGACCAGTTCGCATCACTCTGTAACCAGTTCGCACCACTCCACAACCAGTTCGCACCACTCAGCAACCAGTTCGCAACACTCCGCAACCAGTTTTCACCACTCTGCAACCAGTTCGCACCACTCCGCAACCCGTTTGCACCACTCCGCAACCAATTCGCACCACTCCGCAACCAGGTTGCACCACTTCGCAACCAGTTCGCACCACTCCTCATCACGTTCTCACCTCTCAGCAACCAGTTCGCACAACACCGCAACCAGTTCGCACCACTCCACAACCAGTTCGCACCACTCCGCAATCCGTTCGCACCACTCCGCAACCAGTTCGCTCCACTCCGCGACCGGTTCGCACCACTCCGCAACCAGCTCGTACCACTCCGCAGCCAGTTAACACCACTCCGCAACCTGTTCGTACCACTCCGTAACCAGTTCACTCCACTCCGCAACCCGTTCGCACCACTCTCGACCAGTTCGCACCACTCTGCGACCCGTTCGCACCACTCTGCGACCAGTTCGCACGACTCCGTAACCAGTTCGCACCACTCCGCAACCAGTTTGCATCACTCCGCAAGCAGTTTGCACCACTCCGCAACCAGTTTTCACCTCTGTGAAACCAGTTTGTACCACTCCGCAACCAGTTTGCACCACTCCGCAGCCAGTTTGCACTACTCCGCTACCAGTTCGCACCACTCCGCAGCCAGTTCACACCACTCCGCAACCCGTTTGCACCACTCCGCAACCAGGTTGCACCACTCCGCAACCAGTTTGCACCGCTCCTCATCACGTTCTCACCTCTCAGCAACCAGTTCGCACAACTCCGCAACCAGTTCGCACCACTCCGCATCCAGTTCGCACCACTCCGCAACCAGTTCGTACCACTCCGCAACCCGTTTGCACCACTCCGCAACCAGGTTGCACCACTCCGCAACCAGTTTGCACCGCTCCTCATCACGTTCTCACCTCTCAGCAACCAGTTCGCACAACTCCGCAACCAGTTCGCACCACTCCGCATCCAGTTCGCACCACTCCGCAACCAGTTCGTACCACTCCGCAACCCGTTTGCACCACTCCGCAACCAGGTTGCACCACTCCGCAACCAGTTTGCACCGCTCCTCATCACGTTCTCACCTCTCAGCAACCAGTTCGCACAACTCCGCAACCAGTTCGCACCACTCCGCATCCAGTTCGCACCACTCCGCAACCAGTTCGTACCACTCCGCAACCCGTTTGCACCACTCCGCAACCAGGTTGCACCACTCCGCAACCAGTTCGCACCACTCCGCAACCACTTCGCACCACTCCGCAACCACTTCGCACCACTTCGCAACCAGTTCGCACCGCTCTGCAACCAGTTTGCACCACTCCGCAACGAGTTTGCACCACTCCGCAACCAGTTCGCACCACCCCGCAACCAGTTTGCACCACTCCGCAATCAGTTCGCACCACTCCGCAACAAGTTCACACCGCTCCGCAACCAGTTCGCACAACTTTGCAACCAGTTTACACCACTCCGCAACCAGTTTGCACCACTCCACAACCAGTTCATACCACTCCGCAACCAGTTCGCACCACTCCGCAACTAGTTCGCACCTCTCCGCAACCAATTCGCACCACTCTGCTACCAGTTGGCACCACTCTGTAACCAGTTCGCACCACCCCGCAACCAGTTCGCACCACTCTGCTACCAGTTGGCACCACTCTGTAACCAGTTCGCACCACCCCGCAACCAGTTCGCACCACGCCGCAACCAGTTTGAACCACTCCGCTTCCAGTTCGCACCACTCCGCAACCAGTTTGCATCACTCCGCAAACAGTTTGCACCACTCCGCAACCAGTTTTCACCTCTGTGAAACCAGTTTGTACCACTCCGCAACCAGTTTGCACCACTCCGCAACCAGTTCGCACCACTCCACATAAATTTCACACCACTCCGCTATCTGTTTGTACCACTCCGCAACCAGTTCACACCACTCCGCAACCAGTTCGCACCAGTGCGCGACCAGTTCGCACCACTCCACGACCAGTTTGCACCACTCCGCAACCCGTTCGCACCACTCCGCAATCAGTTCGCACCACTCCGCAACCCGTTTGCACCACTCCGCAACCAATTCGCACCACTCCGCAACCAGGTTGCACCACTCCGCAACCAGTTCGCACCACTCCTCATCACGTTCTCACCTCTCAGCAACCAGTTCGCACAACACCGCAACCAGTTCGCACCACTCCACGACCAGTTTGCACCACTCCGCAACCCGTTCGCACCACTCCGCAATCCGTTCGCACCACTCCGCAACCAGTTCGCACCACTCCGCAACCAGTTCCCACCACTCCGCAACCATTTTGCACCACTCCGCAACCACTTCACACCAATTCGCAACCACTTCGCACCACTCCGCAACCCGTTCGCACCACTCTGGAACCAGTTCGCACCACTCCACAACCAGTTTGCACCACTCCGCAACCAGTTCGCACCACTCTGCAACCCGTTCGCACCACTCCGCAACCAGTTCAGACCACTCCGCAACCAGTTCGCACCACTCCGCAACCAGTTCGCACCACTCCGCAACCCGTTCCCACCACTCCGCAACCAGTTCACACCACTCCACAACCAATTCGCACCACTCCACTACCAGTTCGCACCACTCCGCAACCAGTTCCCACCACTCCGCAACCAGTTCGCACCACTCCACAACCAGTTTCCACTACTCCGCTACCAGTTCGCACCACTCCGCAGCCAGTTCACACCACTCCGCAACCAGTTCGCACCACTCCACAACCAGTTTCCACTACTCCGCTACCAGTTCGCACCACTCCGCAGCCAGTTCACACCACTCCGCAACCCGTTTGCACCACTCCGCAACCACTTCACACCACTCCACAGCCACTTCGCACCACTCCGCAACCAGTTCGCACCACTCTGGAACCAGTTCGCACCACTCCGCAACCATTTTGCACCACTCCGCAACCAGTTCGCACCACTCCGCAACCAGTTTGCACCACTCCGCAACCAGTTCGCACCACTCCGCAACCAGTTCGCACCACTCCGCAACCAGTTCGCACCACTCCGTAACCAGTTTGCACCACTCCGCACCCCGTTCGCACCACTCCGCAACCAGTTCGCACCACTTCGCAACCAATTTGCACCACTCCACTACCAGTTCGCACCACTCCGCAACCAGTTCGCACCACTCCGCAACCAGTTTGCACCACTCCGCAACCAGTTCGCATTCCGCAACCTGTTCGTACCACTCCGTAACCAGTTCACTCCACTCCGCAACCCGTTCGCACCACTCTCGACCAGTTCGCACCACTCTGCGACCAGTTCGCACCACTCTGCGACCAGTTCGCACGACTCCGTAACAAGATCGCACCACTCCGCAACCAGTTTGCACCACTCCGCAACCAGTCTGCACCAATCCGCAACCAGTTTGCACCACACCGCAACTAGTTCGCACCACTCCGCAACCCGTTTGCACCACTCGGCAACCACTTCGCACCACTCCGCAACCACTTCGCACCACTTCGCAACCAGTTGGCACCGCTCTGCAACCAGTTTGCACCACTCCGCAACGCGTTTGCACCACTCCGCAACCAGTTTGCACCACCCCGCAACCAGTTTGCACCACTCCGCAATCAGTTCGCACCACTCCGCAACCAGTTCACACCGCTCCGCAACCAGTTCGCACAACTTTGCAACCAGTTTACACCACTCCGCAACCAGTTCGCACCACTCCACAACCAGTTCGTACCACTCCGCAACCAGTTCGCACCACTCCACAACTAGTTCGCACCTCTCCGCAACCAATTCGCACCACTGTGCTACCAGTTGGCACCACTCTGTAACCAGTTCGCACCACCCCGCAACCAGTTCGCACCACGCCGCAACCAGTTTGCATCACTCCGCAACCAGTTTGCACCACTCCGCAACCAGTTTTCACCTCTGTGAAACCAGTTTGTACCACTCCGCAACCAGTTTGCACCACTCCGCAACCAGTTCGCACCATTCCACATAAATTTCACACCACTCCGCTATCTGTTTGTACCACTCCGCAACCAGTTCACACCACTCCGCAACCAGTTCGCACCAGTGCGCGACCAGTTCGCACCACTCCACGACCAGTTTGCACCACTCCGCAACCCGTTCGCACCACTCCGCAGTCAGTTCGCACCACTCCGCAACCAGTTTGCAGCACTCCGCAACCAGTTCACATGACTCCGCAGCCAGTTTGCACCACTCCGCAACCAGTTCGCACTACTCCGCAACCAGTTCGCACCACTCCGCAACCGGTTCGCACCACTCCGTAACTAGTTTGCACCACTCCGCAACCAGTTCGCACCACTCTACAACCAGTTTGCACCACTCCGCTACCAGTTCGCGCCACTCACCAACCAGTTCACACCACTCTGCAACCAGCTCGCACCAGTCCGCGACCAGTTCGCACCACTCCGCGAGCAGTTCGCTCCACTCCGCAACCAGTTTGCACCACTCCGCAACTACTTTGCACCACTCCGCAACCACTTCGCACCACTCCGCAACCAGTTCGCACCACTCGACAACCAGTTCGCACCACTCCGCAACAAGTTCTCACCACTCAGCAACAAGTTCGCACCACTCCGCAACCAGTTCGTACCACTCCGCAACCAGTGTGCACCACTTCGCAACCAGTTCGTACCACTCCACAACCCGTTCGCACCACTCCACAACCAGTTCGCACCACTCTGCAACCAGTTTGTACCACTTTGCAACCAGTTCCCACCATTCCGCAACCAGTTTGCACCTCTCCGCAACCAATTCGCACCACTCCGCTACCAGTTCGCACCACTCTGTAACCAGTTCGCACCACTCCGCAACCAGTTCGTACCACTCCGCAACCAGTGTGCACCACTTCGCAACCAGTTCGTACCACTCCACAACCCGTTCGCACCACTCCACAACCAGTTCGCACCACTCTGCAACCAGTTTGTACCACTTTGCAACCAGTTCCCACCATTCCGCAACCAGTTTGCACCTCTCCGCAACCAATTCGCACCACTCCGCTACCAGTTCGCACCACTCTGTAACCAGTTCGCACCACTCCGCAACCAGTTCGTACCACTCCGCAACCAGTGTGCACCACTTCGCAACCAGTTCGTACCACTCCACAACCCGTTCGCACCACTCCACAACCAGTTCGCACCACTCTGCAACCAGTTTGTACCACTTTGCAACCAGTTCCCACCATTCCGCAACCAGTTTGCACCTCTCCGCAACCAATTCGCACCACTCCGCTACCAGTTCGCACCACTCTGTAACCAGTTCGCACCACTCCGCAACCAGTTCGTACCACTCCGCAACCAGTGTGCACCACTTCGCAACCAGTTCGTACCACTCCACAACCCGTTCGCACCACTCCACAACCAGTTCGCACCACTCTGCAACCAGTTTGTACCACTTTGCAACCAGTTCCCACCATTCCGCAACCAGTTTGCACCTCTCCGCAACCAATTCGCACCACTCCGCTACCAGTTCGCACCACTCTGTAACCAGTTCGCACCACTCCGCAACCAGTTCGTACCACTCCGCAACCAGTGTGCACCACTTCGCAACCAGTTCGTACCACTCCACAACCCGTTCGCACCACTCCACAACCAGTTCGCACCACTCTGCAACCAGTTTGTACCACTTTGCAACCAGTTCCCACCATTCCGCAACCAGTTTGCACCTCTCCGCAACCAATTCGCACCACTCCGCTACCAGTTCGCACCACTCTGTAACCAGTTCGCACCACTCCGCAACCAGTTCGTACCACTCCGCAACCAGTGTGCACCACTTCGCAACCAGTTCGTACCACTCCACAACCCGTTCGCACCACTCCACAACCAGTTCGCACCACTCTGCAACCAGTTTGTACCACTTTGCAACCAGTTCCCACCATTCCGCAACCAGTTTGCACCTCTCCGCAACCAATTCGCACCACTCCGCTACCAGTTCGCACCACTCCGCAACCAGTTCGCACCTCTCCGCAACCATTTCGCACCACTCCGCTACCAGTTTGCACCACTCTGTAACCAGTTCGCACCACTTCGCAACCAGTTCGCACCACTCTACAACCAGTTTGCACCACTCCGCTACCAGTTCGCGCCACTCACCAACCAGTTCACACCACTATGCAACCAGCTCGCACCAGTCCGCGACCAGTTCGCACCACTCCGCGAGCAGTTCGCACCACTCCGCAACCAGTTTGCACCACTCCGCAATGAGTTCGCACCAGTCGGCAACCAGTTTGCACCACTCCGCAACCAGTTCGCATCACTCCACAACCAATTCGCACCACAACGCAACCAGTTTGCACCACTGCGCAACCGGTTCGCACCACTCCGCAACCAGTTCGTACCACTCCGCAACCAGTTAACACCACTCCGTAACCTGTTCGTACCACTCCTTAACCAGTTCACACCACACTGCAACCAAGTCGCACCACTCCGCGACCAGTTCGCACCACTCTGCAATCAGTTCGCACCACTCCGTAACCAGTTTGCACCACTCCGCAACCAGTTCGCACCACTCCACAACCAGTTCGCACCACTCTGCAACCAGTTTGCACCACTCCACAAGTAGTTCGCACCACTCCGCAACCCGTTTGCACTACTCTGCAACCAGTTCGTACCACTCCGCAACCAGTTTGCACCACTCCGCAACCAGTTCCCAACTCTCTGCAGCCAATTCGCACCACTCCGCTACCAGTTCGCACCACTCTGTAACCAGTTCGCACCACTCCGCAACCAGTTCGCACCACTCCGCGACCAGTTCGCACCACTCTGTAACCTGTTCGCACCACTCCGCAACCAGTTCGCACCACTCTGTAACCAGTTCGCACCACTCCGCAACCAGTTCGTACCACTCCGCAACCAGTTCGGACCACTCCGCAACCAGTTCGCACCACTCTGCAACCAGTTCGTACCACTCCGCAACCAGTTCGGACCACTCCGCAACCAGTTCGCACCACTCTGCAACCAGTTCGTACCACTCCGCAACCAGTTCGGACCACTCCGCAACCAGTTCGCACCACTCTGCAACCAGTTCGTACCACTCCGCAACCAGTTCGGACCACTCCGCAACCAGTTCGCACCACTCTGCAACCAGTTCGTACCACTCCGCAACCAGTTCGGACCACTCCGCAACCAGTTCGCACCACTCTGCAACCAGTTCGTACCACTCCGCAACCAGTTCGGACCACTCCGCAACCAGTTCGCACCACTCTGCAACCAGTTCGTACCACTCCGCAACCAGTTCGGACCACTCCGCAACCAGTTCGCACCACTCTGCAACCAGTTCGTACCACTCCGCAACCAGTTCGGACCACTCCGCAACCAGTTCGCACCACTCTGCAACCAGTTCGTACCACTCCGCAACCAGTTCGGACCACTCCGCAACCAGTTCGCACCACTCTGCAACCAGTTCGTACCACTCCGCAACCAGTTCGGACCACTCCGCAACCAGTTCGCACCACTCTGCAACCAGTTCGTACCACTCCGCAACCAGTTCGGACCACTCCGCAACCAGTTCGCACCACTCTGCAACCAGTTCGTACCACTCCGCAACCAGTTCGGACCACTCCGCAACCAGTTCGCACCACTCTGCAACCAGTTCGTACCACTCCGCAACCAGTTCGGACCACTCCGCAACCAGTTCGCACCACTCTGCAACCAGTTCGTACCACTCCGCAACCAGTTCGGACCACTCCGCAACCAGTTCGCACCACTCTGCAACCAGTTCGTACCACTCCGCAACCAGTTCGGACCACTCCGCAACCAGTTCGCACCACTCTGCAACCAGTTCGTACCACTCCGCAACCAGTTCGGACCACTCCGCAACCAGTTCGCACCACTCTGCAACCAGTTCGTACCACTCCGCAACCAGTTCGGACCACTCCGCAACCAGTTCGCACCACTCTGCAACCAGTTCGTACCACTCCGCAACCAGTTCGGACCACTCCGCAACCAGTTCGCACCACTCTGCAACCAGTTCGTACCACTCCGCAACCAGTTCGGACCACTCCGCAACCAGTTCGCACCACTCTGCAACCAGTTCGTACCACTCCGCAACCAGTTCGGACCACTCCGCAACCAGTTCGCACCACTCTGCAACCAGTTCGTACCACTCCGCAACCAGTTCGGACCACTCCGCAACCAGTTCGCACCACTCTGCAACCAGTTCGTACCACTCCGCAACCAGTTCGGACCACTCCGCAACCAGTTCGCACCACTCTGCAACCAGTTCGTACCACTCCGCAACCAGTTCGGACCACTCCGCAACCAGTTCGCACCACTCTGCAACCAGTTCGTACCACTCCGCAACCAGTTCGGACCACTCCGCAACCAGTTCGCACCACTCTGCAACCAGTTCGTACCACTCCGCAACCAGTTCGGACCACTCCGCAACCAGTTCGCACCACTCTGCAACCAGTTCGTACCACTCCGCAACCAGTTCGGACCACTCCGCAACCAGTTCGCACCACTCTGCAACCAGTTCGTACCACTCCGCAACCAGTTCGGACCACTCCGCAACCAGTTCGCACCACTCTGCAACCAGTTCGTACCACTCCGCAACCAGTTCGGACCACTCCGCAACCAGTTCGCACCACTCTGCAACCAGTTCGTACCACTCCGCAACCAGTTCGGACCACTCCGCAACCAGTTCGCACCACTCTGCAACCAGTTCGTACCACTCCGCAACCAGTTCGGACCACTCCGCAACCAGTTCGCACCACTCTGCAACCAGTTCGTACCACTCCGCAACCAGTTCGGACCACTCCGCAACCAGTTCGCACCACTCTGCAACCAGTTCGTACCACTCCGCAACCAGTTCGGACCACTCCGCAACCAGTTCGCACCACTCTGCAACCAGTTCGTACCACTCCGCAACCAGTTCGGACCACTCCGCAACCAGTTCGCACCACTCTGCAACCAGTTCGTACCACTCCGCAACCAGTTCGGACCACTCCGCAACCAGTTCGCACCACTCTGCAACCAGTTCGTACCACTCCGCAACCAGTTCGGACCACTCCGCAACCAGTTCGCACCACTCTGCAACCAGTTCGTACCACTCCGCAACCAGTTCGGACCACTCCGCAACCAGTTCGCACCACTCTGCAACCAGTTCGTACCACTCCGCAACCAGTTCGGACCACTCCGCAACCAGTTCGCACCACTCTGCAACCAGTTCGTACCACTCCGCAACCAGTTCGGACCACTCCGCAACCAGTTCGCACCACTCTGCAACCAGTTCGTACCACTCCGCAACCAGTTCGGACCACTCCGCAACCAGTTCGCACCACTCTGCAACCAGTTCGTACCACTCCGCAACCAGTTCGGACCACTCCGCAACCAGTTCGCACCACTCTGCAACCAGTTCGTACCACTCCGCAACCAGTTCGGACCACTCCGCAACCAGTTCGCACCACTCTGCAACCAGTTCGTACCACTCCGCAACCAGTTCGGACCACTCCGCAACCAGTTCGCACCACTCTGCAACCAGTTCGTACCACTCCGCAACCAGTTCGGACCACTCCGCAACCAGTTCGCACCACTCTGCAACCAGTTCGTACCACTCCGCAACCAGTTCGGACCACTCCGCAACCAGTTCGCACCACTCTGCAACCAGTTCGTACCACTCCGCAACCAGTTCGGACCACTCCGCAACCAGTTCGCACCACTCTGCAACCAGTTCGTACCACTCCGCAACCAGTTCGGACCACTCCGCAACCAGTTCGCACCACTCTGCAACCAGTTCGTACCACTCCGCAACCAGTTCGGACCACTCCGCAACCAGTTCGCACCACTCTGCAACCAGTTCGTACCACTCCGCAACCAGTTCGGACCACTCCGCAACCAGTTCGCACCACTCTGCAACCAGTTCGTACCACTCCGCAACCAGTTCGGACCACTCCGCAACCAGTTCGCACCACTCTGCAACCAGTTCGTACCACTCCGCAACCAGTTCGGACCACTCCGCAACCAGTTCGCACCACTCTGCAACCAGTTCGTACCACTCCGCAACCAGTTCGGACCACTCCGCAACCAGTTCGCACCACTCTGCAACCAGTTCGTACCACTCCGCAACCAGTTCGGACCACTCCGCAACCAGTTCGCACCACTCTGCAACCAGTTCGTACCACTCCGCAACCAGTTCGGACCACTCCGCAACCAGTTCGCACCACTCTGCAACCAGTTCGTACCACTCCGCAACCAGTTCGGACCACTCCGCAACCAGTTCGCACCACTCTGCAACCAGTTCGTACCACTCCGCAACCAGTTCGGACCACTCCGCAACCAGTTCGCACCACTCTGCAACCAGTTCGTACCACTCCGCAACCAGTTCGGACCACTCCGCAACCAGTTCGCACCACTCTGCAACCAGTTCGTACCACTCCGCAACCAGTTCGGACCACTCCGCAACCAGTTCGCACCACTCTGCAACCAGTTCGTACCACTCCGCAACCAGTTCGGACCACTCCGCAACCAGTTCGCACCACTCTGCAACCAGTTCGTACCACTCCGCAACCAGTTCGGACCACTCCGCAACCAGTTCGCACCACTCTGCAACCAGTTCGTACCACTCCGCAACCAGTTCGGACCACTCCGCAACCAGTTCGCACCACTCTGCAACCAGTTCGTACCACTCCGCAACCAGTTCGGACCACTCCGCAACCAGTTCGCACCACTCTGCAACCAGTTCGTACCACTCCGCAACCAGTTCGGACCACTCCGCAACCAGTTCGCACCACTCTGCAACCAGTTCGTACCACTCCGCAACCAGTTCGGACCACTCCGCAACCAGTTCGCACCACTCTGCAACCAGTTCGTACCACTCCGCAACCAGTTCGCACCACTCCGCAACCAGTTCGCACCACTCTGCAACCAGTTTGCACCACTCCGCAACCAGTTGCACCACTCCGCAGCCAGTTTGCATCACTCCGCAACCAGTTCACACCCCTCCGCAACCAGTTTGCACCAATCCGCAACCAGTTCGTACCCCTCCGCAACCAGTTTCCACCAATCCGCAACCAGTTCGCACCACTCCGCAACCAATTTGCACCACTCCGCAACCAGTTCACACCACTCTGCAACCTGTTTGTACCACTCCGCAACCAGTTGGCACCAGTCCGCAACCAGTTGGCACCACTCCGCGACCAGTTTGCACCACTCCGCAACCAGTTCGCACCACTCCGCAACCACTTCGCACCACTCCGCAACCAGTTTGCACCACTCCGCAACCAGTTCGCACCCCTCCGCAACCAGTTTGCACCACTCTGCAACCAGTTCGCACCACTCCGCAACCAGTTCGTACCACTTTGCAACCAGTTCCCACCATTCCGCAACCAGTTCGCACCTCTCCGCAACCAATTCGCACCACTCCGCTACCAGTTCGCACCACTCTGTAACCAGTGCGCACCACTCCGCAACCAGTTTGCACCACTTCGCAACCAGTTCCCACCACTCCGCGACCAGTTCGCACCACTCTGCAACCAGTTTGCACCACTCAGCAACCAGTTCGCACCACTCCGCAACCAGTTTGCACCACTCTGAAACCAGTTCGCACAACTCCACAACCACTTCACACCTCTCCGCAACCAGTTCCCACCACTCCGCAACCAGTTCGTACCACTCGGCAGCCAGTTTGCACCACTCCGCAACCAGTTCCCAACTCCCACAACCAATTCGCACCACTCTGCTACCAGTTGGCACCACTCTGTAACCAGTTCGCACTACTCCGCAACCAGTTCGCACCACTCCGCAACCAGTTCCCACCACTCCGCAACCAGTTCG
>SZWC01025856.1:22797-33880 GCA_023375785.1 Penium margaritaceum
GCACTTACACACACTTACACGCACTTACACGAACTTATGCACACTTACACGCAATTACACAAACTTACACAAACTTACACGTACATACAGGTACTTACACGCACTTACACGCAATTACACGCACTTACACGCACTTACACATATTTACACGCACTTAAACATACTTGCATGCACTTGCACACACTTACACGTACTTACACTTACTTACACATACCTACGCGTACTTACACGCACTTACACACACTTACATGCACTTACACACACTTACACGTACTTACACGCACTTACACGCACTTACACGTACTAACATGCACTTACACGTACTTACACACACTTACACGTACGCACACAAACTTACATGCACTTACACGCACTTACACGCACTTCCACGTAGTTACACGCACTTACACGCACTTACCTACACTTACACGCACTTACACGAAGGTATACGCACACACACGTACTTAAACGTACTTACACATACTTGCACGTACTTACACACACTTACACGCACTCACACACACTTACACGTATTTACATGCACTTATATGCACTATCACGTAATTACACGCACTTACACGCACTTACACGCACTTACATGCACTTACACGCACTGACACGAACTTACACGCACTTAGGCTCACTTATACGCACTTATATGCACTTACACAAACGTACACACTTACACGCACTTATAGGAACTTACATGAACTTACATGCACTTACACATACTTCCACGCACTCACACCCACTTACACATACTCACACACACTTACACATACTTACACGTACTTACACGCATTAACACATACCTTCACACACCTACACGCACTTACACGCACTTACATGCACTTACACACACTTACACGCACTTATACACACTTACATGTACTTACACAAAGGTACACGCACTTACACACACTCACACAAACTTGCACGTACTTACACATACTCTCATGCACTCACACGCACTCACACGTATTTCCACGCACTTACACACACTTATACATACTCAAGCGCACTTACACACACTTACATGCACTTACACGCACTGACACAAACTCACATGCACTTACACACACTTACACGCACTTACACGAACTTATGCACACTTACACGCAATTACACAAACTTACACAAACTTACACGTACATACAGGTACTTACACGCACTTACACGCAATTACACGCACTTATACGCACTTACACATATTTACACGCACTTAAACATACTTGCATGCACTTGCACACACTTACACGTACTTACACTTACTTACACATACCTACGCGTACTTACGCGCACTTACACACACTTACATGCACTTACACGCACTGACACAAACTCACATGCACTTACACACACTTACACGCACTTATACACACTTACATGTACTTACACAAAGGTACACGCACTTACACACACTCACACAAACTTACACGTACTTACACATACTCTCATGCACTCACACGCACTCACACGTATTTCCACGCACTTACACACACTTATACATACTCACGCGCACTTACACACACTTACACGCACTTACACGCACTGACACGAACTCACATGCACTTACACACACTTACACGCACTTACACGCACTGACACGAACTCACATGCACTTACACACACTTACACGCACTTACACGCACTGACACGAACTTACACGCACTTAGGCTCACTTATACGCACTTATATGCACTTACACAAACGTACACACTTACACGCACTTATAGGAACTTACATGAACTTACATGCACTTACACATACTTCCACGCACTCACACCCACTTACACATACTCACACACACTTACACATACTTACACGTACTTACACGCACTAACATGTACTTATACACACTTACACGCACTTACATGCACTTACATGCACTTACACGCACTTACACGCACTTACACAAACTTACACACACTTACATGCACTTACATGCACTTATACGCACTTACACGCACTTACATGCACTTACACGCACTTACACGCACTTACATGCACTTACATGCACTTACACGCACTTACACGCACTTACACACACTTACACGCACTTACACGCACTTACACGCACTTACACACACTTACACACACTTAAACGCACTTATCCGTACTTACACGCACTTACACGAACTTGCATGCACTTACACATACTTGAACACACGCACACGTACTTACACGCATTTACATGCACTTACATGCACTTACACACAATAATACGTACTTACACGCACTTACACGCACTTACACACACTGACACGAACGTACACACACTTACACATACTTGAACACACCCACACGTACTTACACGCATTTACATGCACTTACATGCACTTACACACAATAATACGTACTTACACGCACTTACACGCACTTACACACACTGACACAAACGTACACACACTTACGCACACTTACACGCACTTACACGCACTTACACAAATGTACACACACTTGTACGCACTTACACAAACTTACACGCACTTACACACACTCACACACACTCAGACACACTCACACGCATTTCCACCCACTTACACACACTTATACGTACTTACACGTACTTACACACACTTACACGCACTTACACGCATTTACACTCATTTACACGCACTTACACGCACTTACACGCACTTATACACACTTACACGCACTTACACGAACTTACACAAACGTACACGCACTTACACGTACTTACACGCATTTACATGCAGTTACACGCACTTACACGCACTTACACGTATTTACACGGACTTAAACATACTTGCATGCACTTGCACACACTTACACCTACTTACACTCACTTACACATACCTACGCGCACTTACATGCACTTACACACACTTACACACACTTACACACACCTACACGTACTTACACGCACTTACACGCACTTACACACACAAACACGCACTTACACGCACTTACACAAACTTACACACACTTACACACACTTACATGTACCTACATGCACTTACACGTACTTACACGCACTTACACGCACTTACACGCACTTACACGCACTTACACGTAGTTACGCGCACTTACACGCACTTACATGCATTAACACGCACTTACACGAACGTATACGCACACACACATACTTAAACGTACTTACAAGTACTTGCACGTACTTACACGCACTTACACGCACTTACATGCATTAACACGCACTTACACGAACGTATACGCACACACACATACTTAAACGTACTTACAAGTACTTGCACGTACTTACACGCACTTACACGCACTCACACACACTTACACATATTTACATGCACTTACATGTACTTACACGTAATTACACGCACTTACACGCACTTACACGCACTTACACGCACTGACACGAACTTACAGGCACTTACGCTCACTTATACGCACTTATACGTACTTACACAAATGTACACACACTTACACGCACTTACAGGAACTTACATGCACTTACATGCACTTACACACACTTCCACACACTCACATGCACTTACACATACTCACACGCACTTACACATACTTACACATACTTACACGCACTAACATGTACTTATACACACTAACACGCACTTTCATGCACTTACATGCACTTACACGCACTTACACACACTTGCACAAACTTACACATACTTAAACACACTTACACGCACTTATACGCACTTACCTGTACTTACACGCACTTACACGCACTTGCATGCACTTACACATACTTGAACGCACCCACAAATACTTACACGCATTTACATGCACTTACATGCACTTACACACACTTCCACACACTCACATGCACTTACACATACTCACACGCACTTGCACATACTTACACGTACTTACACGCACTAACATGTACTTATACACACTAACACGCACTTTCATGCACTTACATGCACTTACACGCACTTACACACACTTGCACAAACTTACACATACTTAAACACACTTACACGCACTTATACGCACTTACATGCACTTATACACACTTACACGCACCTACACGCACTTAGACCCACTTACACAAACTTTCTCGCACTTACACACACTTACACGCACTTACACACATTTACATGCACTTACACCCACTTACACATACTTACACGCACTTATACGCACTTACCTGTACTTACACGCACTTACACGCACTTGCATGCACTTACACATACTTGAACGCACCCACAAATACTTACACGCATTTACATGCACTTACATGCACTTACACACAATTATACGTACTTACACGCACTTACACGCACTTACACACACTAACACAAACGTACGTACACTTACGCACACTTACACGCACTTACACACACTTACACAAATGTACACATACTTGTACGCACTTACACAAACTTACACGCACTTACATGCACTTACATGCACTTACATACACTTACACACACTTACACAAATGTACACGCACTTATACACACTTACACGAACTTACAAGCACTTATACACACTCACACGTACTTACACACACTCACACGCACTTACACAAACTTACACGCAATTACACGTACTTACACGCATTTACATGCACTTACATACACTTACGTGTAATTTCAGGCACATACCCACACTTACACGCAATTACACGTACTTACACGCATTTACATGCACTTACATACACTTACGTGTAATTTCAGGCACATACCCACACTTACACGCAATTACACGTACTTACACGCATTTACATGCACTTACATACACTTACGTGTAATTTCAGGCACATACCCACACTTACACGCAATTACACGTACTTACACGCATTTACATGCACTTACATACACTTACGTGTAATTTCAGGCACATACCCACACTTACACGCAATTACACGTACTTACACGCATTTACATGCACTTACATACACTTACGTGTAATTTCAGGCACATACCCACACTTACACGCAATTACACGTACTTACACGCATTTACATGCACTTACATACACTTACGTGTAATTTCAGGCACATACCCACACTTACACGCAATTACACGTACTTACACGCATTTACATGCACTTACATACACTTACGTGTAATTTCAGGCACATACCCACACTTACACGCAATTACACGTACTTACACGCATTTACATGCACTTACATACACTTACGTGTAATTTCAGGCACATACCCACACTTACACGCAATTACACGTACTTACACGCATTTACATGCACTTACATACACTTACGTGTAATTTCAGGCACATACCCACACTTACACGCAATTACACGTACTTACACGCATTTACATGCACTTACATACACTTACGTGTAATTTCAGGCACATACCCACACTTACACGCAATTACACGTACTTACACGCATTTACATGCACTTACATACACTTACGTGTAATTTCAGGCACATACCCACACTTACACGCAATTACACGTACTTACACGCATTTACATGCACTTACATACACTTACACACACTTACATGGACTTACACGCACTTACACGCACTTACATGCACTTACACACACTTACACACACTTACACGCACTTATACGCACTTACACACACTTACACGCACTCACACACACTTACACGCACTTACACAAATGTACATGCACTGGCGTGCACTGCCACGCACTTACACGTACTTATACGTACATATACGCACTTACACGCACTTACACGTACTTACACGCACTTATATGTACTTACAGGCACTTACACGCAGTTACATAGACTTACACGCACTTACATGTACTTACACGCACTTACATGAACGTATACGTACTTACACGCACTTACATGCACCTCCACGTACTTACACGCACTTACACACACAAACACACACTTATACAGACTAACACACACTTACACGCACTTATACACACTTAAACACACTTACACGCACTTACACGTACCTACAAGTACTTGCATGCACTTGCACACACTTACACGCACTTATACGCACTTACATGCACTTACACACACTTATACGTACAGATACCTAATTACACGCACTTACATGTACTTACACGCACTTACACGCACTTACACGCACTTACACGCACTTATACGCACTTACACAAACTTACACGTACTTATACGTTCTTATACAAAATTACATGCACTTACACGTACTTACACAAACTTACACATACTTACGCACACTTACACGTACTTACACGCACTTACACGTACTTACACGCACTTATACATACTTACACGCACTTACACGCACTTACACGCACTTACACAAACTTACACGCACTTACACAAACTTACATGACTTACATGGACTTACACGCACTTACACGCACTTACACACACTTACACATACTTGCATGTACTTGCACACACTTACTCGCACTTACACGTATTTACACACACTTACGTGCACTTACACGCATTTACACGCACTTTACAGGCACTTACACGCACTTACACGCAGTTACACGTACTTACAGACACTTACATGTACTTTCATGCACTTACACGCACTTACACCCACTTAAGCAAACTAACCCATACTTAGACGCACTCACATTCACTTACACGCAATTACACATACTTACACACACTTACAGGCACTTACACACACTTACACGGACTTATACGCACTTACACACAGTTACACACACTTACACGCACTTACACGCACTTACATGCACTTACACAAATGTATACGCATTTACACACACTTACACGCACTTTTACGCACTTGCACGCACATACACACACTTACACGTACTTACACGCATTTACATGCACTTACATACACTTACGTGTAATTTCAGGCACATACCCACACTTACACGCAATTACACGCACTGACACAAACTTACACGCACTTACATGCACTAACAGAAACTCACACGTACTTACACGCACTTATACGCACTTACACGCACCTACACGCACTTACATGCACTTATACGCACTTACATGATCTTCTACGCACTTACACGAACTTACATACACTTCCACGTACTGACGCGCACTTACACGCACTAACACGCACTTACACATACTTACGCGCACTTACATGCACTTACACGCATTTACACGTACTTACACATAGTTACACGCACTTATACGCACTTACACGCACCTACACGCACTTACATGCACTTATACGCACTTACATGATCTTCTACGCACTTACACGAACTTACATACACTTCCACGTACTGACGCGCACTTACACGCACTAACACGCACTTACACATACTTACGCGCACTTACATGCACTTACACGCATTTACACGTACTTACACATAGTTACACGCACTTATACGCACTTACACGCACCTACACGCACTTACATGCACTTATACGCACTTACATGATCTTCTACGCACTTACACGAACTTACATACACTTCCACGTACTGACGCGCACTTACACGCACTAACACGCACTTACACATACTTACGCGCACTTACATGCACTTACACGCATTTACACGTACTTACACATAGTTACACGCACTTATACGCACTTACACGCACCTACACGCACTTACATGCACTTATACGCACTTACATGATCTTCTACGCACTTACACGAACTTACATACACTTCCACGTACTGACGCGCACTTACACGCACTAACACGCACTTACACATACTTACGCGCACTTACATGCACTTACACGCATTTACACGTACTTACACATAGTTACACGCACTTATACGCACTTACACGCACCTACACGCACTTACATGCACTTATACGCACTTACATGATCTTCTACGCACTTACACGAACTTACATACACTTCCACGTACTGACGCGCACTTACACGCACTAACACGCACTTACACATACTTACGCGCACTTACATGCACTTACACGCATTTACACGTACTTACACATAGTTACACGCACTTATACGCACTTACACGCACCTACACGCACTTACATGCACTTATACGCACTTACATGATCTTCTACGCACTTACACGAACTTACATACACTTCCACGTACTGACGCGCACTTACACGCACTAACACGCACTTACACATACTTACGCGCACTTACATGCACTTACACGCATTTACACGTACTTACACATAGTTACACGCACTTATACGCACTTACACGCACCTACACGCACTTACATGCACTTATACGCACTTACATGATCTTCTACGCACTTACACGAACTTACATACACTTCCACGTACTGACGCGCACTTACACGCACTAACACGCACTTACACATACTTACGCGCACTTACATGCACTTACACGCATTTACACGTACTTACACATAGTTACACGCACTTATACGCACTTACACGCACCTACACGCACTTACATGCACTTATACGCACTTACATGATCTTCTACGCACTTACACGAACTTACATACACTTCCACGTACTGACGCGCACTTACACGCACTAACACGCACTTACACATACTTACGCGCACTTACATGCACTTACACGCATTTACACGTACTTACACATAGTTACACGCACTTATACGCACTTACACGCACCTACACGCACTTACATGCACTTATACGCACTTACATGATCTTCTACGCACTTACACGAACTTACATACACTTCCACGTACTGACGCGCACTTACACGCACTAACACGCACTTACACATACTTACGCGCACTTACATGCACTTACACGCATTTACACGTACTTACACATAGTTACACGCACTTATACGCACTTACACGCACCTACACGCACTTACATGCACTTATACGCACTTACATGATCTTCTACGCACTTACACGAACTTACATACACTTCCACGTACTGACGCGCACTTACACGCACTAACACGCACTTACACATACTTACGCGCACTTACATGCACTTACACGCACTTAGACAAACATATACGCACTTAAACATACTCAAACGTACTTACACGTACTTGCACGTACTTACACGCACTTACACACACTCGCACACACTTACACGTGTTTACATGCACTTACATGCACTTACACGCAATTACACGCACTTACACGCACTTACACGTACTTACACGCACTGACACGAACTTACATGCATTTACACTCACTTATACATGCTTTTATACTTTAACACAAACGTACATACATTTATACGCACTTAGAGGAACTTACATGCACTTACATGCACTCACAAGCACTTACACGTACTTACACGTACTTACACGCACTATCATGCATTTACATGCACGTACACGCACTTACACGCAGTTACATGCACTGACACGAACTCACACGTACTTACATAAACTTACACGCACTTACACGCAGTTACATGCACTGACACGAACTCACACGTACTTACATAAACTTACACGCACTTATACAAACTTACACAAACTTACACGCACTTGCACGCACTTACACACAGTTACACATACTTACACAAACGTACACGCACTTACACGCACTTACACAAACTTACATGAACTCACACACACATACACGCAATCACACATACTTACACACACTTACACACACTTCACGCACTTACACGCACTTACACATGCATACACGCACTTACACGCACTTACATGCACTAACAGAAACTCACACGTACTTACACGCACTTACACGAACTGACACACACTTACACGCACTTACACAAACTTACATGAACTTACACATACTTAGACATACTTACACGCACTTACACACACTTACACGCACTTACACGTACTTACACACACTTATACACACTTACACGCACTTACAGGCACTTACATGCACTTACACACACTTTTACGCACTTATACGCACTTACACAAACTTACACGTACTAGCACGCATTGGCACACACTGACACGCACTTACACGCACTTTCATGAACTTACACGCACTTACACGCACTTACACACACTTACATGCACTTACACGTACTTACACACACTTACACGCACTTACACACACTTCCAGGTACTTACACACACTTACACACACTAATACGCACTTACACATACTTACACGTACTTACACGTACTTACACGCACTTACACGCACTTACACGCACGAACACGCACTTACACGCACTTACACCCACTTACACGCACTTACATGAACTAACATGCAATTATACATACTTATACACACTTACACGCACTTACACACACTTACACCTACTTACACGAACTTACACGCACTTATGCGTATCTATACAAACTTACATGGACTTACATTTACTTACACGTACTTACACGTACTTACACACTTATACGCACTTACACGCATTTACACGCACTTACACATACTTACATGTACTTACACGTACTTACATGCACTTACACATACTTATACGCACTTACACAAACTTACACGCACTTACACGCACGTACACGCACTTACACGCACTTACACGTACTTACACACACTTACACGTACTTGCATGCACTTGCACACACTTACATGCACGTACACGTAATTACACGTACTTACGCGCACTTAAACGCACTTACACGCACTTACATGCACTTACACGCACTTTACAGGCACTTTAGAGGCACTTACACGTACTTACATGCACTTACACGCACTTACACGTACTTTCATGTACTTACACACACTTACACGCACTCATACACACTTACACGCACTTACACGCACTTACATTCATTTACACGCATTTACACGCACTGACACGAACTCCCATGAACTTACACGCACTTACACGCACTTACATTCATTTACACGCATTTACACGCACTGACACGAACTCCCATGAACTTACACGCACTTACACGCACTTAGACGAACATATATACACTTACATGCACTTACACGAACTTATACAAACTGACACGCACTTACACGTGCTTACACGCACTTACACGCAGTTACATGCACTTACACGCACTTACACGTATTTACACGCATTTAAACATACCAGCATGCACTTCCACACACTTACACGTACTTACACTCACTTACACATACCTACGCGCACTTACACGTACTTATACACACTTACACGTACTTACACACACTTACACACACTTACATGCACTAACACGCACTTACACGTACTAACATGCACTTACACGTACTTATGCACACTTTCACGTACTTACATACACTAACACGCACTTACACGCACTTACACAAACTTACACACACCTAC
>SZWC01025858.1:0-27243 GCA_023375785.1 Penium margaritaceum
CATCTATATCTATATCTATATCTATATATATCTTTATCTACATGTTTATCTTTATCTATATCTATATCTATATCTATAACTATATCTATATCTATATCTATATCTACATATATATGTATATGTATATGTATATCTATATATATCTACATCTATATCTATATCTATATCTATATCTATATCTATATCTATATCTATATCTATATCTATATCTATATCTATATCTATATCTATATATATATATCTACATCAGTATCTATATCTATAGCTATATCTATATCTATATCTATATCTATATCTACATCTATGTCTGTATCTGTATCTGTATCTATATCTATATCTTTATCTATATCTATTTTATAGACATATATATATACATTTCTATAAATATATTTGGATATATAGATAGACATAGACATACATAAAGATACAATCGTTGACATATACATTGATGTTGACATAAAAATGCCCTTTAAGGATGTAACATAGATATTTGTTGACCGTATGGGTATGCGTGTTCGTTTTAGGAATTAACTTGGTTGTTGAAAAGTTTGACGTGATGTATACCTGTGCGTTGCACACTTCTCAAGCGTTCACCCGCATCCATCCACGAGCAAAGCATGGTGAGGAAGGGTTTGTGTGCGATGGAGGGATCAAGAGCTATGATGGGATTGAGGGCGACGGTAGGATCGAGTGCGCATGCGGGGGGAGGGTGAAGACCGGGGACGGGTTCAAAAACGCGGGATCTAAGTCCCTCCTCCACAATGTTCGTGGGGTTTTGTCGTCCGAACATTACGGCGATGCAGGCTGATTTCACGGAAAGATATCAATAGCCGGCCAACTTGCAGTTGTGCCGCGATCCGGATAGCCGACAGCTGTCACGCGCATTGATGCGCGATTTGACAGGCGCTACGTCAGATGCAATGGAATTGCTTGAAATGCCTAAGTGTTGAATTCGATTTGTCCATGGGGTACGTACCGTAGATTCAGTTATATTTCAGCGGAAACAGGCTTTTATGCGAATGTTTATTGTTAACGTCGTCATCAGGGAAACTTCTTCTGATTCTAGAAATTTACAAAAATAGGGCAAAGAACCGACGTCTTTAATGTTGATTTTGATTATGGGGTTTCAAGCACTTCCCACTCAATTTGTGATTTCTGGTTGATTTTTGTAAGACCGAGGACGGGTTAAAAATGCGGGATCGAAGTCCCTCCTCCACAATGTTCGTGGGGTTACATCGCCCAAATATTACGGCGATGCATCCTGATTTCATGGACAGATATCAATCACTGGCCAACTTGTAGGCGTGCCACGATCCACGTAGCCGATAACCGCCACGCACATTGATGCGCGATTCGACAGGCGCTACGTCTGATGCAGAGGAATCACGTGAAATGCCGAAGTGTTGAATTCGATGTTTTTGTGGGGTACTTATCGTAGATTCAGTTTCATTTCAAGTGAAATAGACTTTCATGCGATGTTTATCGTTAACGTCCTCATCACTGTAACTTCTTCTGATTCTAGCAATTTACACAAATAAGGCATTTGCTAGACGTTGGGAAACATGCCACGTAAACATAGTTGACCTTGGAATCATGAAAATCAGCGGGAGAGCTGTCATTTGACGTTTGATTCTGGAAAACCAAAAAGGCGCACTCGCAAACAGTAGCGAGCGCTCGCCCATCAATTCACCGAGCCGCCTCCCGCATCCAGCAACAGAATTAAAATCAATATTGTGCGTATTATGGTATGGTCCAGTTTTCAGGCAAAATAGACGATGCCCGGATTTGGGCCGTCGGCCATCTGGCAGGGCTCACCGAGAAGACCTGCTTGCCTGAAAAAAGAGCTATTTTCTGATTGGTTTGTGAACTGAGTAACAAGAGCTACAGAGCTAGGTGAGGCTAGTTCTTGGAGGGGTCTCTCATTGTGTCTCATTCTTCACTCCTAATCAGTTACTTCCAGTTTTCAGCTGCTTTCTGGCACTAACACTGGCGCGCGTGTTTCTGAGTAACAAACCCAGAGCACCCAGACTTCGACTTTAGAGCGGCAGACTGAGGGGGCAACAGACTAAGCAATGAGCGTGGAAGCCCACACGCTGTATGAAAAACACTGCTGCCCCAACCTGCTGCCTAGGATTTCAAGCTTGGTATCAGAGCCAGAGCGTAACAGCAGCAGCAGAAGACTGGCGTACAGGTGCCAGACAACGCCAGCGGACCCCCATATGCGCCAGTGCAGGGGAAATGCTGCCGGATGTTTTCCGGCAGCATTGACCAGCCTGGTGGTGGCATCAGAATTTTCCCCACGACCACTGGGCCAAGGGTAATGCTGCCAGATTTTTCCGGCAGCACTGACCCCCATGCGTGACGCGAGGAGGTGAGCGGCCAGCGACGTCACGCATCATGACGACGACGCATGTCGACCAGGTGTGACCGTGCTGCAAGCAGCAGCAGCAGCAGCGAGCAGTGGAAACAGTAGCCAACAGCAGCTTTGCTCAGCAGCAGCAGCGGGCAACAGCACTAGCTCGCGGCAGCTTGCAGCAGCAGCAGCCCGCAGCAACTTGTAGTAGCAACAGTGCACAGCAGCAGCGAGCAGCAGCAGCAGCAGCCGGCTGCAGTAGCAGCAGCAGCAGTGAGCAGCAGCCAGCAGTAGCCTGCAGCAGCCAGCAGCAGCAGCTGTAGTAGCAGCGAGCAGAAGCCCGCAGTAGTAGCAGCTACAGCTCGCAATAGTGGCTGCTGCACTTACAGCTGATCGCAGCCCGCTGCCTGCAAAGAGCAGCGAGCTACGAGAAGCGAGCTCGCTGCTCGCTGCCTACAGCAAGCAGCGGGCAGCGAGCTCGCTACTCGCTCCTTGCGGCTCACAGCGAGCAGCAAGCTCGTTGTGATGACCAAGCCAAAAAAAGGAAGAGAAAAAAAACCCCCCACCCCACAGGTGACTCTGTAGCAGCTGCTGTTGCTACCACGGTCGCTGCAACAGCCACAGTAGCCACAGCAGCACCCAACAGCTCAGCAGCAGCAGCAACTGTAGTGGCTGCTGCAGCAGCAATCGCAACAGCAGCAGCAGCAACAACATCAGCAACAGCAGCAGCAGCAGCAGCAAACTAGCAGCAGCAGCAGCAGCAACAACAGCTACAACAACAGCAGCAGCCACCCTGTAGTTAGAACAATAGCGGCTTCAGCAATAGCCACTATTGACGTCAGCAATTTTTCAGCTGACATCATTGCTGATGTCATTACTGACGTCACCAACAAAAAAAAACATCAACTCTGGAGATAACGCAGCAGCAGCTGCTAAAGTCAACCATCCCAGGCTGACATCACTACTGACGTCACTGCTAACAGTAGCAGCACAAAGAGAAAAAAGAGAAGAAAACAGAAAAAACAAAAAGGTGGAACAAGGAGGGCCAACGAACACTATGGCTACTAGCCCCAGTAGGGAAGGGTCCTCCTCTATTGGGGGGACCCTTAGCCCCCCTTTCCTGCAGTAGCTACAGCAGCTGCAGAAGCAACAGCAGCAGCAGCAGCCATAGCAGCAACAGCAGCAATAGCAGCAGCAACAGCAGCAGTAGTAGGAGTAGCAATAACAACAACAAAGCCAACACCCTGTAGGCTCTGTCGTCGATCATTCTGACTCGACAGATTCGATCACCGCTTTGCGCTAGCAGCTCACAATGCTGACACAGCAGCTAGTGACACTATAGCTGCCGCCACCACCACCGTTGTAGCAGTTGTAACAATAGCATCAGCAGCTGCAGCACCAGCATAAGGAGTCACCGCCACAACAACAGGAGCCGCTGCCACAGCAGCTGCACCAATGTCAGCAAGCACCATTTGTTCCACAAGATACGCGAGCCCTGCGGTCTCCTATGCCACGCAACACTTGGCACAATAACACACCCAACGCCAACAACAGATGGTGACATCAGTCCTAGGCCCCACTCTCGGTGCCGGCCGTAGGCCAAAGGACTTCAAAACCACCCCCGGCCACCGCTTCAGACTGGCGACCAGTCCGTAGCTGGGAACTCAGCTTCCAGATCTGGGCACAGGGCGATGGTCTGTGGCCTTACTATGTCATGCCCTTCGACTCCACCAAGGCCAACCAGGTCTATGACACCGGTTGTGCCGTGCGTGCCCTCGTCCCTGTGGCCCCTCCAGCCATACGCATCGCCCTTGAGCCCTTCCTCGACGACCTCACCACTGGCTTCCTCCTTGACTGGGCAATAGCCTGGCACCTACTCACGCGCCCACATTGCCTGTCTAATGACCCTGAGACCAGCCGCATGCTCCGGGAGTTCAACTCCCTCCACGTGGGAGAGACCGAGATGGTCACCTCGTATTGGCAGCGTGTAGAGGACCTTATACGCCGCCTTGGAGACGCCGTACCACCCCCTCTCTGTGCTCTTGAGCATCAAGTGCGGCGCCACCGACCCCTTCTCCAACATCTTCGTTCACTACGCCCAAGACGTTCTCGCCGTGATGGCTGCCCAGGATACCCTCATGCCCTGGGCATACGAGCTCTTCCTCCGCATCGAGGAAGCTCGTCAGGAGTCACACATCCATCGCACGGAGTCCCTCGCCTCTCCTGCCATCACCTCTCCTGCCGTCGTCTCAATGGTTGTCGCCGCCCTAACAGCATCAGCATCTTCCGGCGCCCCCTCATCTGGCAAGAAGAAGAAGGGCAAGAAGGGCAAAGGGCCTCAGCAGCAGACTAGCGGATCAGGCAGCGCCAGCCTCGTCTGCAACAACTGTGGCCAGTCAGGACACGGGTGATATACGTGTCTACTCACGACTGACGAGGCTCACGTCATCACCATCATGTGTTGCTAGCGCGAGCACTGCCTTGCCACTAGTTCTGTCAGCGTGGCTACTCATGCCGCATCTGCACCGCTCACGACGGTCCCACCGCAGCCTCCTCCGCAGCCGTCCGCACCTGCTCCTTTGTCCCCGGCGCCTTCCTTTCCCTTCCTGGAATCTGGCGCTGTCACACCGCAGTCGCTCTTCTCCGTTGGACCCTCCGCCCGTGAGCGCCAGCTGGAGCAGTTCATCGCCTTCTAGCTCGGCCTTCCTCACCCTCCTTCCTAGGGAAGTGCGAGTTGCGTAGTCGCTAGTTCCTCCCCATCCTGCGTGACAGAGCTGGTGTTATGATCATATCTTGTATCTCCGTCCGTCCCGTCCTCTGCCGTGCCTTGTCCTCCTGCTCCTCTTTGTGATGATGTCGCCTGCCTAGATGACTGGCAATCTTGGTATGCATCTCTATCCAGTTCGTCAGCGTCGCTCGCCCATTTCCATGTGACTATCAACGACCTAGCCACACTGGTCCAGAATCCGTCAGAGACCTGGATCATCGACTCTGCGGCCACGCATCACATGACGGCCTGAGGCCTTCAGTGTTCTTGGTCTCGTCACCGATGTTACTAGGGTTTGGACGGGCTCTGGTCAGGTACTATCCGTTCGTGGTGTCGGCATTGTTTGTTTCCGTGGTCCAGCTGGTGATGTCTTCTTGACTGATGTTCTCTTCGTCCTTGGCCTTGAGCTCAGCCTCGTGTCTGTAACCACCCTTGATCGCATGAGCATGGACGTTCTGCATTTGCGTGGTGTGGACACTGTGTCATTGCGTCCGTCCGGTCATGTCGTTTTGCATGCCACCGCCCGTGGCAACTTGTGGCACGTACTGCGCATGTTCGCTCCTACCTCTGTCTCCTCCTTGTCGGCAGATACTGGCCACGTGTTTGTTACCAGCACCCTGTCTCCATAGCACACGCATCTCCTATATCGCCACCTCTATCACTTACACTCTGCCACTGTTGACAGCATGCTTTGCACACAGCCGGCCATGGGCCTTGACTCATCCTCCTTTCCTCTGTCATGTCCCACCGAGTGCTTTGATTGTGCTGAAGGCAAGATGCACCGTTCCACCTACGCCCTCTCTGCTTCTCGAGCGTCTACACCGCTCGACCTGGTTCACTCTGATGTCATGGATCCCCTCGTGACAGAGTCAGTTGGCGAGCACGGTCGTTACGTCCTGAGCCTTACGTACGACTATTCTCACTATCGTTGGGTCTTCTACCTTACGAAGAAGAGCGATGTCATTCCCACCATTCGGGACTGGCTTGTTCGCGCTGAACACAAGTGTGGTCGTCCTCTCCGCCGCTTCTGTTCTGATCGTGGGAGTCAGCTTCTGGGGAAGACCACACTCTTCCTCGCCTCCCGTGGTGTCCATCATGAGACGTCGCCGCCTTAACCGCCAGCCCAGAATGACATCCATGAGCGATGGAACTGCACCATGGCCGATGCCGTCCGCACCATGCGGGACAAATCCGTGATCTTTGACGGCTTCCACTTCGAGGCCATTAGCTACATGACGTGGGTCCGGAACCGGATTCCCCATGGACCCATTCCTCGTCTGTCCACCCCATACCAAGACTTGTGTGGCGCACGTGCCGACCTGCATCCGGCCCTTGTTTAGGGCTGCGTAGACATTGTGTGGTTGCCTGTCCCGCACTAGGGTGGAAAGCTCAAGCCTCGTTGTTGTCCGTGCACCTTCCTTGGCGTCTCGCGTCAGTCGAAGGCATGGCACTTCTGGGATCCCACTTGATACTGCATCGTCGAGTCCCACGATGCCCTCTTCTTTGAGGACATGTTTCTCCGCGACCTCGTTCGCTCCTGCGTGTCAATGTTCCTCCCATCATGTGGGGGAGTGGTGGGGGTCCATCCTCCGTCTAGCCAAGTCCGTGCGTTCCATCGCCTACGCCCGCGGGTTCGTCTTCGCTGGCTGCCCCATCAATGTACGACAGTCCCTCAGAGCTGGCTTTTCTGTCCGTGTCCGCCAGCCCCTCAGAGCCTGCTGTCCCGTCCATGTCCGCCACCCTCTCATGGCTGGCTGCCCCGTCCGTGTCCACCAGTCCCTCAGGGTCGGCTGCCCCGTCCATGTCCACCAGCCCCTCAGGGCCGGCTGCCCCGTCCGTGTCCGCCAGCCCCTCAGAGCTAGCTGCCCCGTCCGTGTCCGCCAGCCCCTCAGGGCCGGCTCTCCCATCTGCGTCAGACGACCCCTCAAGGCCGGCTACCCCATCTATGTCTAATAGCCCCTTACGACTGGCAGCCCCGTCCATGTCTGCTAGCCCCTCAAGGCCAGCTGCCCCGTCCGTATCGGCGCGCTACACACGTGGTCCGGACGGGAGCCTCAGACCCAGGCCGACAGTGAGCACTCAGGCCGCCTCCTCACGTCCTCTCACTCCACGACCCCCTGTCATCCCACGAGGCTCCTCACCTCATGTCAGATCGACTCACACGGTCTTGAGTGGAGACCCCGACACCAAGGTACTCGGCTTGGCCAAACTGTCAGTCACTACCGATCTACATCCAGGGTCAGATCTGGGTTATGTCTTGCTCCATCAGGAGCACCGGTATACCATTGCGACCACACTCACACGGATGCCACCAGGGGCGCGGGACGCGCACGCCCTCACTGTCCGCCCCACGGAGCGACTAGAGGACCCAGCCACCCTACGTGAGGCTCAGGCCTTCCCGAGGCCACTCACTAGGAGGGTGCATGCACCGACGAGGTTGCCACCATTCGACAACATCACGTCTATGAGCTCGTCGACCCCCCCCCCCCGGGCCGTAAGGCCATCGGCGCCAAGTGGGTTCTCCGGCGAAAGTGGAAACCAGACGGGTCCCTGAACAAGTACAAGGCCTGTCTCACAGCCAAGGGGCTTTTTTATGTCCCTGGGATCGACTATGACCAGATCTTTGCCTTGGTCGGTCGGTTCTCCACCAGCCGGGCGTTGTTCAGCTTGGTTGCCCAACACGGGTGGGAACTGCATCAGATTGATGTGAGCAACGCCTTCCTCCATGGCTCACTAGAGGACGAGTAGCTCTACATGGTGCAGCCTCTAGGCTTCGATGACGGCTCTGGCAAGGTCTGGAAGCTATGGAAGACCCTCGATGGCTTGGAGCAGTCACCGTGCTACTGGAACCAGGAGATCAGTCGTACACTTCTTAGTGGCGGCCTCCCTCGCAGCTCTGCCAACCCCGCGCTATTCATCAGTCCGCGAGGTCAGACTCTCGTCGCTGTCTTGGTCTATGTTGAAGACCTCATCGTATCACTGGATGCAGCTGCCATCCAGCCGGTCAAGGACCTGCTGCACGATGCCTACCAGATGAAGGACCACGAGCCAACATGAGTCTTTCTGGGCATAGAGCTTGAGCATGATCGGTCCGTGGACATCCTGCATGTCCATCAGGCCGCCTACGTCCAGATGCTCTCTGGGCGCTTCGCTGAAGACTGCCCCTCGTGCCGAGAGCATCCTCACCCATGTCGCGTGATGGTCAGGCGATGCTCAAGAGTTCTGATCCAGCCGTGGTGGGGGGGGGGGCTAGTAGACGTGACCACGTATTTGCGCGTCATCGGGTCACTGATGTTCCTGCAACGACGACACGTCCAGACGTTGCGTTTGCGGTCAACCTCATCGCACAATTCTCTCAGGAATCATGTCACCTCCACTTTGAGACCACGATCTATGTGCTACGCTACATCGTGTCTATCCCTCGACGAGGCCTCGTGTTCCGTCGACAGCCGTCCGTTGTGGCTATAGGATACACCGACAGTGAATGGGCCGGCAGTCCAGACCGTAAGAGTCGTACTGGCTGGATCTTCCTTGTTGGCGGAACGGTTGTATCCTGGCGCAGCGGCAAACAAGGCTGCATTGCACGCAAGACTGCTGAGGCTGAGTATGTGGCCCTTGGTTCTGGTGCGTGTGAGAGCGTGTGACTGTGCCACCTTTTGTCCGAGTTGCATCAGTCAGTCTTGTCCTTCACGTTGCACTGTGAGAATGAGAGTGCTATGGCCATTGCTGACAATGACGGCGTGCACCACACTTGGACAAAGCACATCAATGTTGAGTATCACTATGTGCGTTCGTTGTCACTGAGTGGGTTGAGACAGCACGACAGTTGGCTGATTTCTTGACCAAGGCACTGGAGCGTGACTCGTCCAAGAAGGCTGTGAGTGAAGTTGGTGTGCGTCCGTGAGGTTCTCTCTCTCCCTATCCTCTTGGTCTCTAAACTCTTTGCTCGTCTATGTGCACTGCGCCTGTGAGTCATGGGGGAGTGTTGGTTTTTGTCTCACATCTCTCACTTGTACTCTGTTGTGTCCTCCCGGCTTGTGTACATTGGCGTGCAGATGAGTGACGGTGAGATGCGATGTTGATGGAGTGTCATCCGGTGGAGCTGACGCACGCCAATGTGGATAGCGAGCTAAGGTGTGAGATGAGAATGGAACAATGTGGGGCGGGTACCAAGATAGGTTGAGCACCATTCACGAAGTTCCATGCGCAAGCGAGATTCAAAAATGCAAGTAACAACTAACAGTAGTCCTGGCGAGCGGTTGAGAAGCTGCCGAGCAGGGAGTGGCGAGCTCCTCCTCGCTCGCACTTCAAGGCACTGAGAGGCCTCGATCTCGAACCTGCTGGCCGCAATATTCTGAAGGCCTGCCAAACGCATCTATGAGTGAACCCGGGTGCTCACCCCCCCCCCCCAAACATAGTAGCACTAGGAAACCTAGTGTTCAGGTGATGATGATCATGAGCAACAATGAGAATGATCATGGCGCCACATCTTGTGCACGTGTCACCACGAAACATGTTGTGGTGTCGGCGCCAACGTCTCTCCATCATCAGTCACCTGCATCAGTGGGGTGAGTGTGCAACGAGGCCAGAGGTCACTACATATCTGTGGTTCACAAACCAACACTCCCCCATGATCCACAGCCGACGCACACAAGCACAATCGTATAGGCATCACATGTGTCACAAGACATGACTAACGGTTGTAGACACGCACAAAACAAACATTCACCCAGGGTCACCACGAGGACACAACAGTCCCACTGCATGCACGGCTGCCTTGAAGACATTGTTGCTGAGTGCCTTTGTCAAGAAGTCAGCTCTTTGCTGTCGTGTGTCGACCCAAACGATCCGGACATCACCTGCAGCAACGCGCTCACGCACAAAGTGATGCTCAACATTGATGTGCTTCGTGTGTGTGTGATGCATCCCATCATGCTCGGCAATTGCTTTGGTGCTTTGGTTGTCACAGCGCAACGTGATGCAACGGATGGGAACACACAGTTGCTGAAACAAGCGACACAGCCAAACACTCTCACACGTGCCAGCACCAAGAGAAACATTCTCAGCCTCACTAGAGCTGCGTGCTACACAGCCTTGTTTGCCACTTTTCCACGATACAACGGTCCCTCCAACAAGGAAAATGTAGCCTGTGCGGCTGCGAGCATCTGTGTCATGGGCCCAGTCGTTGTCTGTGTAGCCATCGACTACAACTCACGGTTGTGCCCGATAGCACAGACTGGTCTGGGCAGTGGAGAGGGCGTATCTGACAACACGCAGTGCAGCCTCCAGGTGTCGTGCCCTGGGACACTGAGAGAACTGGGCCAATAAGTTCACAGAGAAGGCAACATCTGCTCTAGTTGTTGTCGCCAGGTACATGAGTGACCCAATGACCCAGAGATAGTCTGTAATATCAACTGCCTCCCCCAGCTTAGACATGTCCAGTGTCTTCAGCAACCTCTGCCCAGCTGGCGTCATAGGCGTTGACGCTCTGGGTGTGGACTCAGGCAAGGAGGCAAAGCGCTCCACGAGAGTGCGAACATACGCAGCCTGATGAACATGAAGAGTGCGACGTGAACGGTCGCGCTCAAGCTACATGCCCAAGAAGAAACGAGCGGGTCCAAGGTCTTTCATCTTGTACGTGGAGTGCAAGAGGTTTTTCACTAACTTGATAGCACCCTGGCTAGGTGATGCTATCAGTAGGCCGGCCACATAGACAAGGATAGCCACGAACGGCACAGAGGGTGGAGTGACAAAGAGTGAAGGATCCACCGTACTGCGCAGATACCCTCCTTTCTCGAGGGTGGATGTGATCTCCTAGTTCCAACACCGAGGCGACTGCTTCAGGCCGCAGAGGGCCTTCTGCAGCCGCCAGACTCTGTCAGTACCATCAGAGAAGCCTGGAGGGTGGACCATGTAGATCTCCTCATCCAGCTGTCCATGCAGGAACGCATTGTTTACGTCCATCTGCTCCATCTCCCAGTGGTGGTGGGCCACAAGGCTCAGCAACGCTCTAGCGGTGGTGTGTTGTCCGACCGGCGCAAATTTTTCGTCGAAGTTGACGCATGGGACCTGGGAGAACCCCTTCGCCGTGAGTCTCTCCTTGCACTTATCCAGTGCACCATTGGGTTTGTACTTCTTTCGGAATACCCATCGAGCATCAATGGCCTTGCGACCGGGCGGCAAGTCAACTAACTCATTGAAGGCGTGGTCATCCAGAGTGTTCAGCTCATCACGCACGGCGGCCTCCCACTGCTGGGCGTCAGTGGACGCGCGTGCTTGACGCACCGTGGTTGGCTCAGGAGGTAGGGCTATGGTGGTGGACGCAACGTTACATTCTGCAATACTGCTCGAAACAGCCACCTCCAATGCGTGCACATGCTCCGGGGCCAGAAGCGCATAGCCAAGAGCAGAGCTCGGGTGGACAACCCCTGTGGCCAAGCCCAGGGCATCCATGCCAGTAGGAAGGGCAGACTGACCAGTCTGAGACTGTGCGGGGCGTGCTGGGACCATAGTGCCAGAGCGTTGAGGGAGCGCATGAAGGCGCCCATTTCGGACGAAAGGGGAGACCGTAGCGGGGCCAGTGGTGGCTAGTGGCGGAGGTGGAGCGGCCACATGAGGAGAAGAGATGGGTGAGGTGGCCACCAAGGGCGTGATTGGACTGGACGGAGAAGCAGGTGGAGAGACAACATCTGACTGGACAAGGTCTGTGATAGGAGAGGACGGGACGGCGGAGGAGATGCTGGAGGAAGGAGACACACTGGTTCCGTGGCCGGACGACGAGGACGGTAGCAGGGTGCATGACCGGACGACGAGGACTACAACAAGGATGAAGGTTGCGGTGCAGCGACAGGGACTGCAGGGGTGGCAGGACCGACTACCCCCCCCAGCCGAAAGAGAGGCAGAAGAGAGGAGGCAGGTGGCAAGCGACCGAGGTCAGGAAGGAAGACTGACACAAAAAACATGACATCGCGGGATTCGATGACGTACTGACGGATCGGATCCCAGAAACGCCAGGCCTTAGAATGGGTAGACACGCCCAGAAAGGGACACAGACGACCACGAGGGGACAATTTACCGTCGCGTAAATCCTCGGGGAGCCAGACAGACGCAATACTCCCCCAGACGCGAGCGAGACGAAGGTCAGCACGAGTGCCATACCAACGCTCAAAGGGAGTGACCGTACGAGGGAGAGGACCGTGAGGGACGCGGTTCTAGACCCACATCATGTAGCTCATCGCCTCAAAGGCAAAAAGCGGGGGAAGACTGGACTTAGACAAGAGGGTGCGGACGGCGTCAGCCAGCGTCCGATTCCAACGCTCAGATACCTCGTTTTGCTGGGGTGTGCATGGAGCAGAGGTCTCCAAACACATCCCACGGGACTCAAGGAGGCGAGCGGTGGGACCAAGAATTTCACCACCACGGTCGTTGCAAAAGATGCGCAACGACCGCTGACAGGCTCGTTCAGCCTTAACAAGCCAGGAGTCGACGACGGAGAAAATGTCGCTCTTCTGACGAAGGGCGAACACCCAGCAAAACCAAGAAAAATCATTGGTGAGGCATAAGACATAGCGACCGACGTCACCTAGGAGGTCATGGGGCAAAGGACCCATGACATCCGCATGGACACGATCGAGCAGGTGGGAGGACTGAGAGTCAGACGGAGAGAAAGGAGAGCGATGCATTTTTCCTTGCGCACAATCAAGACAATCAGCGGGACAAGGGGTAGGGAAGTCAGATGGAGAATGACCAAAAGCAGGCTGAAGACAAAGCATGCTGCGGACTACGTCAGAATGGACATAACCAAGGTGGCGATGCAAGAGACGAACAAAATCAGGAGATAGGGAGGGAGCAACGTGAGCGAGGGCAGTCCCCCGCACTGAGGCAGAGGAGGCATGCAAGGGAACACGGTAGAGCTTGCCACACTGCACACCACGTAGGACAGGACGGCCAGACGGGCGCAAACAGACAGTACCAACACCACGACTGGCAGTGAAGTCCATACCTTGGCCGTCAAGGGACGACACAGACAGCAGGCTGAGCTCAAGGGAAGGCACGTACAGAATGTCAAGCAAGTATAGGGCACCATTGGGACCGACAAAATGGACAACACCAACACCCTGAACAGGGAGCAACTGACCTGACCCAGTACGAACAAGACGGACGGACCCAACGGGGCCCAACGAGACGAACGACGAGCGGACTGACGTCATGTGGTGGGTGGCCCCGGAATCACGGACCCAAAAGCCAATGGAGACACGCACAGAAGGGAGAACACCAGAGGTGGCAACAGTGCCAACAGAGGACTGGGAGGAAACAGAGGTTGCACAGAGGGAGAGACAACGAGGAAGAAAGACAGACTGCCAGTGATCAATCCACGGGACGGACACACTCAACGAGCCCATGACGTGACCGGGGGGGTCCCCACGAAGAACATTGTCCGTCTGACAAACAAGACCTCTGGCGAACGATGCAACACTCTCACCTCTCTGATCGCGAAGGTGCAGAAGCTGAAGAAGAGACTGCTCTCGATCAGTGTGGTCACCGTCCACCGATGCTGGCGGGGCCGGAGTGGACGCACTCGAGGAAGAAGGAAACCACGACGGCGCGGTGCAGGCGGAGGAAGGAGGACCCGCGTAGGTGGGCACACCAAATGGAGGAGGCCAGCCCCAGGGGTATGGTCCAGGAGGAGGAAAAGAAGCCACGCCAGTGGTGGAGTGGGCGTAAGCGAAGGTAGTGGCTGGTGGAAAGGCCGTAGAGATGGAGGTCGAAGGTGTGGAGGAGGAGCCGGATGTGCGAGCCCAGTGAGCACGCATAGCCCTAGCTAGACGACGATCGTCCGGAGGGGCGGGGCACGAACGAGCAGAGTGCTTTGAGGAGCCGCAGTTCCAACACACGACGGCACCGGGAGCACAGGATGAGGGGCCGTTACCCTTGGCTTTCCCCTTGCCTTTGTCCTTACCCTTGCCCTTCCCACGGCCCTGGTACGTAAGGGCGGTGGCAGCAGAAGATGAGGCAGAGGATGAGGGGGAGGGAGAAGGAGCAGAGGAAGAAGCTGGTGTAGCAGTGGTGGTGAGCACAGCAACACCCGTGACGACGGAGTGGTGGAGACGTTTGTTCTGAAGGCTAGTCCACCAGGCTGCAAGACGCTCAGCGGTGAAGTCCCACAGTGCTCCTATCCCAGGCGACGACCTAGGCGGAAGAGGCTGTGAGGCAAGACGCTGCAGCTCATCTGCCTCGACGTCACGAAGAAGGTCGGACAGGTCCGGGATGAGGCCGTTGACCATGGTGAGGACGGCAGAGAGCTGGCCAGGTACTGCATCGTCAAGCTCGCGGAGGAGCTTGAGACCGCGAGCCCAGTATGCATCGGTGGTCTCATTTGCACGCATGAGAAGCATGTTGAATTGGACCGTGAGCGCGCTCTGAGCAGCTTGGCCAGTGACAGTCGTGCAACGATGCAACATGGCATATGCGCCGACAGGGTCAACTAGACGCTGGACAACAGGGTCAGCATTGAACGTGCCGACATCATCAATCAGTGACTCGGGAGCGGCAGTGATTAGGGCGCGTACAGCACGGGCAGATTCAGCAGCACGGGGAGTGAAAGGAGCAATAGCTGCAGAGTAGTACTCCCACAGCTGCTCTCCCTGAGCCCAGGCGCTAAAGCGCACCTCCCAGGAGGAAAAGGCGAGCCCAGCAGAGAAGGAAGGTGGCTGTGAGAAGAAGTCATGCTGGCGCGGCGCAGGAGGGGCAGAAGCCGCAACAGGGTGACCAGTCTGATCAGTGGCAGAAGTGCCGGAGGCAGAGGGTATAACAGAGGCAGGAGTGGAATTAGCACCAGCAGGTGGGAGAACAGGTGCGACAGGGAGACGATGCAAGACAATGGCGGCGACTTCATCGGCGAAGGCTGCATGATTGTCCTCGGCCAGCTTAAGGCGGTCTTCAGCCTCTTGCTGAGCCTCACGAGCGAGGGTCAGCTGATGCTGAAAGGCAGCAATGACTGACTCGTCGTCACCAGGCATGGTGACGACGTAAGGGCTCTGCCCGAAAAAATTGGGCAGAGTTTCCCCAGCCCCAATGGGCGTGGGAAAAATGGGGTTGCCTTAGGCAAGGTAGCTGAATGTTGCAGGATAGCCCATCCCAAGTCAGACAGGACAGGCCACCGCAGAGAGAATAAGGGAAGACAACAGGGGACAAAAGCATGCAAGAGAGAGAAGCATGCGCGGACAGAAGGTGACGGACTGCGCAGAAAGACTAGAAGCGGCGGAACTGCAGCTGCAGAGGCAGCGGAGAGAATGGCAACGGTGGAGGCAAGGGGCACCACCAGAGCAAACGCCCCAGTGACGAAAGCGGCATTGAGGGTGGTGATGACTGCCGCGATGGAGACTGTTGCTGTGACAAAGCTGGAGGCGGCCGATGGAGCAGATGCCGCTGCAGTGACAGCAGCCGATGTCGAGGTGCGAACTGAAGCCACCGCTACCGCTGTTGCAGATGCAGCAGAGGCCGTCGCTGATGCGATGGCAGATGCTGCTACAGAAATCTGTGTTCCTATGTCAGCGGTTGCTACAGCAATGGGACCAATGACAACTAAAGCCTCTGTGTATGAGTTTGTTGCACGCCCTGCTGAGGTCGAGGCAGGTGCGCGAGAGGCTCTAGCGGCTACAGCAAACGTAGTTGCGGCTATTGCGGCTGCTGCGGTTGCGTCTATAATTGCTGCGGTCGTGCGAGTGAGCACACTCACAAGACTAACAACGTCCTGTGTGAATGCAACAGACAGATCGGGAGTGTCCTGTGGCTGTAGACCCTCCCCGGGAGAAGAGGGCGGTGAGACGTTTACCGGACGATGGCGAGCAGCCCGCACGGATGACGCCGTTGTGGATGCGGACGCCCGGTCGCTGCTCATTCCTCTACGGTGTCTGGCATGCCGATGCGGCGGCCCTCCCTCGTAGTAAGCACCAAAGGGAAGAGCGTCCGAGGTGTCCTGACGAGCCGGCGTGGTGGGGTGCAGCACCACCGAAGCGGTGCACGAAATGGAGTGCCGTTCTCATTGCAGCAACCGAACTGCTGCTGCAGCTACTAAAGCGGTTGTGATTGCTGTTGCTAACAACACTGTTTCTGCTGCCGATGCCACTGCTACGACGGTCGACGGGGCTTTCAGCTCCGCTCCCAACAGTCCTGCTGTTGCTGCTACTTCAAATGTTGTTGCTGTTGTGGTTGATGCGGCTGCCAGTGCTACTGCTGACAAGGGTGTTGCTGCCGCTGTTGATACTGCTGCTGCTGCGGCTGATACGATTGTCAAAGCGACTGCTGAAAAGAGTGCTGTTGCGGCTACTGCCAATGCTGCTGTTGCTGCGACTGACGGAGCTGTCAGCACTATTGCTAACAATCCTACTGCTGCTGCTGCTCCCGTGCTGCTGCTGCTGCAGCTAACGCGGCTGCAGGAGCTGTCGTGAGCGACGCTACTGCTGCTGCTCCGGATGCTGCTGCTGCTACGGCTGAGGCGGCTGCCAACGCTGCTGCTGCTGTCGATCTGCTGCAGTACACAAGATAGGAGCACCTACGGCAGTCACAGTGATAACTGTGACTACGGCTGCATGATTGCTGTCTCTCTAGCTGAGGCGGCTGCTGGTGTGTGTGATGTGGCTATAGAAGGAGACTGCCACAGCTTGTGAAGGTCAATGTCAAGCAGTCACGCTGCTGAGATTGCGGCTGCTGTGACTGTTGTGGCTGCGAGCGGGGTGCGGGTAGAATAGATCCGCGGAAAGGGAAGAACCCTAACCTGCGGCTTTCCGCAAGTGGCTGCAGTTGACCGCCAAGACTGGAGGCCGAAGAGTAGGGTGGAGAAGACTCCTCCTCCCTAAGGTCGTGTGCGACTGCTGGAGACTAGCAGACGCGGCGGAAGCAGTGGCGGCGACGGTGAAGTGTCAAGCGCCAACAGGATTTCACTCGCGATATAGCATGCGATGCGTTCCCTCTTCACACAATTCTGATATCAGTGGATAGCGAGCTAAGGTGTGAGGTGAGAATGGAACAATGTGGGACGGGTACCAAGACAGGTTGAGCACCATTCACGGACTTCCATGCGCAAGCGAGAGTCAAAAACGCAAGTAACAACTAACAGTAGTCTTGGCGAGCGGTTGAGTAGGTGACGAGCTGGGAGCTGCGAGCTCCTCCTCGCTTGCACTTCGAGGCACTGAGAGGCCTCGATCTCGAACCTGCTGGCCGCAATATTCTGCAGGCCTGCCAAACGCATCTATGAGTGAACCCGAGTGCTCACCCCCCCCCAAACATAGTAGCACTAGGAAACCTAGTGTTCAGGTGATGAAGATCACGAGCAACAATGAGAATGATCATGGCGCCACATCTTGTGCACGTGTCACCACGAAGGATGTTGGGGTGTCGGCGCCAACGTCTCTCGATCATGAGTCACCTGCATCAGTGGGGTGAGTGTGCAACGAGGCTAGAGGTCACTACGTATCTGTGGCTCACAAACCAACAGTCGAGGCCTACACGTAGTTCGCTGGAGCCTCCTCCCTCCTTCGTACTCAGCTCCATCGGCACACCTCCTCGGCGGTCGTGCCGCCGGCAGGCACTGTCGCTGCATAGGCTGCCTGCACGCGTCCACTGTCATGTTTGACTGCACTGTTGCGTTAGCAGCGCCGTGTCATGCCCTGGGTCCAAGTTTCATGCTTTTCTGGCACTGTTGCTTACCGGGGATTTGCGTAGACGCCTCCTGGGTTTAGGTAGCCATAACTCCTCACTGCTATTTTTCTAGCTAATTCTAACTACACGATTGTGTTCCCAATGTGCGTATTATGGAATGGTCCAGTTTTCAAGCAAAACATACGACGCCCGGGTTTGGGCCGTCGGCCGTCTGGCAGGGCTCACCGAGAAAATCTGCCTGCCTGAAAAAATGCAAAAATGCCGATTCCCCCCTGTTTTGTTACCCATGACCCTCATATACCCCTCCGTCGGAACAATAAGCCCCATATACCCCTTCGTCGGAACAATAAGCCCCATTCGCCCCTGTCCGGCAGAAATAAGCCCCATGCGCCCCACAGGTTTCACCATGCTCAAACAGCAACGCATGTCGCTGGTTAAGCATGGCGAAAGCGGGCATGCCTGGTAGAATGCGGCCCTCCATCGCGGCCGTCGCGATGGAGGGCCGCGATAGTTTCGAGGGGTGGGGGGTGGGGGGGGTTGGAGATTGCCGGCCGACGTCCGTCGGTCGGCACTTCGTCAACTCCCCCCCCCCCGCCCCCCTGTCAACCCNCCCCCCCCCACCCCCCCACCACACTCACCCCCGCCTCCCGGCAGCCCACCGGCCGCCCGGCCCTCAATTGCGAGGGCCTCGATCGGCGGGCAGGTGGGTTGACAGGGGGGCGGGGGGGGGGGGGGGGGGGGGGGGGGGGGGGACTTCGCCGGGGATTCCGGCGGACGGGCGTCCGTAGGAATCCCCCCTCCATGAATGGGGAGTCGAAAATCCATGTTTGTTTTATTTTACATTTTTCTCAACTTTATACCCGCGTTTGATGTACAAACAAATGAAAAACCCACCCCCTAATTACACCTGGGGGTTTTAGGGTTTTTTTGCGCGGGCACCTGCTGGGCCCCGCGGCAGCGGGGCCCAGCAGGTCCCCCTTTTAACTCATGGGGAGTCTCGGACCCCCCAAGCAAGCTTCTTACAAACCACTTACGAAAAATCACAAACCCTTTTACTAACAAGTTTGTGATCATTGGGTCCAAAAATGTGACGTCAGCATGTCGACGCCGCATCCATGCGACGTCGACATGCTCTCTTTTGACAAACGAGAGGGGTATATTGTTCATTTTTTACGCCTGCAAACTCGCGTCCGTGTCGAAGGGGCGAATCAGGCTTATTGTTCCGACGGAGGGGCAGATCAGGCTTATTGTTCCGAGCGAGGGGGGGATCAGGCTTATTGTTCCGAACGATGGGTATATGGTCATTCCGCCCCCTGAAAAAAGAGCTATTTTTTTATTGGTTGGTGACCTGACTAACAAGAGCTTCAGAGCTAGGGGGAGGCTAGTTCTTGGAGGGGTCTCCCATTGTGTCTCATTCTTCACTCATAATCCGTTACTTCTAGTTTTCAGCTGGTTTCTCGCGCTAACACTGGAGCACGCGTTTCTAAGTAATAATCCCAGAGCACCTAGACTTTGACTCAAGAGCGGCAGACTGAGGGGGCAGCAGACTAAGCAACGAGCATGGAAGCCCGCACGCTGCATCAACAAAGCTGCTGCCCCAACGTGCTGCCTAGGATTTCCAGCTTGGTCATGGGCACCTTGTTGTGATTTGTGACGTTCCTGTCGACCTGTACAGTTTACTGTGACCCCTCGGCCGTGTCCATACTCGTGCAGATCCCTGATGCGGACCCAGGCGGTACCGGTGCGTCTTCCAGTGGCGGACTACTGGTTTGGAGCTGACCGACGGCCGTTCCAGAGCTCTGGACGCTACCCGGGATCTCCTGTAGTTTTTCTGCAGCACGCAGGACTTTATCGGTGGACTGGCCGTGGGCCCGATTTGCATGTTTTTGCATTGTCTTTCCACCGATCAGAAGGTCATCGACATAGACCAGGATGGCGGTGAACCGCTCAGGCGTCCGACGGATGAAGAGAGAGGGATCTGCCTCGCTTTGTACATATCCAGCACGAGTCAGGGTGCCAGTGATCTCCTGGTTCCAACACCGAGGAGACTGCTTGAGGCCGTACAAGGACTTGCGCAAGCGCCAGACCTTGTCGCCATCCTCAAAACCAGGTGGATGAGCCACGTAGATCTCCTCATCCAGAGAGCCATGGAGGAACGCATTGTTCACATCCATCTGGTGTAGTTCCCAGTCATGCTGAGCCACTACACCGAACAGAGCTCGAGCTGAGGTCATACGGCCGACAGGGGCGAAGGTGTCAGTGTAATCGATGCCCTCAATCTGAGATTACCCCTTGACGACCAAGCGAGCCTTGTGGCGTTCCAGTGAGCCATCTGGCTTCACTTTCTTGCGAAAGACCCACTTGACCTGAATAGCCTTCCTTCCAGGTGGAAGGTTGACTAGCTCCTAAACTTCGTGCTCTCGGATGGCTTGAAGCTCATCCTCGCAGGCAGCACGCCAAGCGTCAGCATCCTGTGATGAGAGAGCTTCCCTCAGTGTGCCCGGGTCAGGTGCTAAAGCGGGAGAGCTCTGCGTGGCAAGAGCACACGTCTCAGTGCTAGGTCTGACGACCACAAGATCGGCTGCTGCATCACAAGTGATGTGGAACTCGCGAGTGACGAGGTCATGCCCTACTGGACACGCTGGATGTACCTCTGTGTGCTCAGTGCGGACACTTAGGCCTAGGGCCTTTGTGTCGGGGTCACCACTCGCGACGCTGCGAGTGGAGTGCCTGAGTGCAGGACCAGACGCTCGCTGAGCTCCGGAGTCCAATGGTCGAAGACGACCGCCAGGCTCACGGGAGTAACCTGGGCTCGAGGGGCGCACCTCACGCTCAGGAACGGGCACAGTCACAGCCGGGGAGAGCTGAGCCAAGGGAGCTGGTGATGTCGTGCGAGGAGGGGCGTGTGTGGGAGACACGGGACTCGGTGTGGCAGTAGGGACAGATGAGGCAGGACCACACACAGAGGCAGGAGTGCCGGCGGACACAGGAGTACGCACATGTGTAGGATCATGGGTACCGGAGGGAGGCGAGGGAACCGGGGTAGAAACCTGTGGTGCTGGAGAGGTCTCTGGGCCGACAGCGATGATCGCTGGGTCATCAAGAGCCGGAGACCGTGAAGTGGAGGGAGCTCGAACGGACACATCAGCCTGACGAGGGGTGCTCGCAGGCGAAGACTCCCCCATCCGGCGAGAAACCTCACACGTAGGGATGTGCGTGACAGACAGCGACGTAATCGACGTCAGATCAAGGTAGGTGAGGGACTCAAAGAAGAGCGGGTCGCGTGACTCAATAATACGACGACGGGTAGGGTCCCAAAATCGCCAGGCCTTCGATCGTGGGGAGATGCCGACGAAAGCACACAAGCGACCTCGCGGTGAGACCTTGGACCCCTGCTGGTCCTCGGTGTACCACACGGAAGCCAAGGACCCCCAGACGCGAGTGAGACGAAGGTCAGCACGATGGCCGAACCAGAGCTCATACGGTGTGACGTGGTCCGGAAGAGGACCGTGCGGGAGGCGGTTCCAGACCCAAGTCATGTAGGCAAAGCCCTCAAAAGCGAAGGACTCTGGGAGACCGCACTCAGACCGCATAGCGCGAACCGCATCCTCCATGGTGCGGTTCCAACGCTCAGAAACACCGTTTTGCTGAGGAGTAGCAGGAGCGGAGACCTGGTGAAAAATCCCGTGCTTAGCGAAGAAGCTATCCATCTCACCGAGAAACTCGCCACCACGATCCGATCGGAAAGTGTGCAGCGTGTGGCGGGACTGACGCTCAGCCATCACTAGCCAGAGGCGAACCGCAAGAGCGGCGTCACTCTTCTGGCGCAGGCTGTAGACCCACCGCATCCGGGTGAAGTCATCAGTCAGCGTCAGGACGTATCGACCCCTATCGGACATAGACTCGACAGGAAGAGGACCAAGAAGGTCCGAATGGACGAGCTCAAGAGGGCGAAGTGCGCGAGATCGTGAGTCAGGGTAGGTGCAGCGATGCATCTTACCCTGGGCGCAGAAAAGACAATCGGTCTTGGGCGGCTTCTCGAAAGAAGCCGCATCAAGATCGAGAGCGGGCTGTGTCCGAATGAGCTTTGACACAGTGTCGGAGCCTACATGACACAGACGGCGATGAAGCAATCGCTGGTGCTCAGGAGACAGAACACCAGTGACAAAAACACGAGCTGAAGGGGAAGTGGAGCAAGGGGCAGAAGTCCGAGAAACACGGTACAGGTCATCCACAACAGAGGCACGCAGAACAATGCTGCGAGTGCCACTGGCAGTCACAGTCGCGGACTCGGCAGTGTGCTCCACAGAGAGTCCCATCAGTGTGCAAGCACGTACAAAAAGCAAACTGAGCTCAAGGTCAGGCACAAACAACACCTCGGAGAGATACAAGGGGCCAGACGGACCATCGAAGCGCACGACCCCAACACCCTGGACTGGCAAGGACTGACCAGAGCCGGTGCGAACGGAACGAACAGACGCAACAGGGCCGAGAACAACGAAGTCACTACGACGACACGTTATGTGATGAGTGGCACCTGAATTGATGATCCAAGTGCCACTGGCATCACGACTGGAGGACGTCACTGTACAACAGGTAATGGAACACTCGGCCTCAGACGGACGCTGAGCAGCAGGTGGGGAGAAACGACGAAGGGCACAAAGGTCGGACTCATGAATCCAATCTGTACAATCAGGCCCATCATCATCACATGCCGACTGTGCCCCCCCACACGAGTCATCCCGAGCCATATGGACAGACGGACCGACAGTCTGTGAATCACTCGGCTGTGACAACACACTCGCACCTCCCTGAAAGCGGAGCGCCAGAAGGTGACGAAGCTCGACGATGGTGCTGTCGCGTGGGTCCGGATCACTGCTACTCGCCGGTGGGGAAGCAGGAACAGCTGCAGTCGTGGCTGCCACGCGTCCCGAGGAAGTCGAGGCTGACATGCTGGACACGGAACGGAGAGCGTGTGCCGCCTGGAGCCCACGAGTAATCCGCGCCCAGTCGAGCGGCTGCTGGCACTCGGTGTAGCGATGGGCATTGCCATAGTTGTAGCAGTGAACGGAACGTCCACTGCTACCACTGGAAGACGACTGCTGCTGTGACTGCTGCTGACCTGGTCCCCGCTTCCCTTTCTTCTTCTTCCCCTGAGCTGTTGCTGCAACACCCTGTGTCTGAGTGGGTGTGGGCGGGGCCGAAGAGGAGGAGGAAGACGAGGACGTGATGGACGATGAAGGAGACTGCAGGAGGGATGATGGTGGTGATGCGACGACTGCTGCAGCAAGGGCAGTCTCCTGATGGGCCACGGCTGCCTCGCGGGCTGAAGTCACCTGGAGGAAAAGCTGATGCGCCCAAGGGAGAAGCTGTAGAGTGGCTGAGAAAGGCTCAAGGATGGCGTCGCTCTACCGTGTGAAGATGTCAGTATACTCGAGGCGAACTCCGAGCATCACCGTACGGAGCGCCCACAGCTGTGTGCCTCCGGAGGTCCCAAGACGCGTGTAGATGCGCATGGCGCGTCGCCAGTAATCGGCTGCAGGCTCTCCAGGCCCCTGACGGAGAGAGTGGAAGGCACGAATGTGTGCTACTCGGGTGGCGTGCGTCTCTGCAGCCAGCAGGGATAGGGCCAGATCCCAACCTCCGCGTGGATCGGCGCCGGTGCCTGTGCCAGGCTCGCCAAGGAAAGGGCGGAAGTCGACGACGGTCTCGCGCGGCATGGCGTAGAGGAGGCCGCACATCGCCCTGGCTGCTGTCAGCACCTGTGCTGGGTCTGTAGACTGATACTGGCTGTGGTAGTAGGGCCACACGCCCTCTGAAGTGGCCCAAATCTGAAAGAGGATCTCCCAGCAGTCGAAGCCGTTCTCAGTGATGTACCGTGGGGGTGGTGTCTCAAAGTCCTTAAGTTGCCGCTCCGTGGGGAGGGCGACCGCAGGCTGAGGAGGACGGGAGACGGGGACGACTCCCAGAAGTGCATAGTCGCCAGGGTAGTCAGGTGACAATCGTATCGGGGAAAACGGAGGCGATCGGGTGCCCATCTGCAGCTGACAAAGACGCTCCTGAAGAATTCGAATCTCCTGAGCCGGGGAATCATGAGTAATGCCTGGCATGAGTGGCTCATCATCCAGGAGGTCAGCAGGTGGTGGGACAGGTCGAGTGCCTGTCACGGGTGCCTGAGCCAACTGCTGGGTAGAGACCGCGACGCCGGCAGCTCCCTCAGAAACCCGCTAAGGAGCCGTGGACTGAGCGCGCAGAAGCTCAGTCAGCGTGCGGATAGCGTCAGTCTGCTCTCTCTGGAGGCGACGCATCTCATCCTGCTTGCTTCGCAGTTCTTCAATGGCCTGCGAGCGTGGACTCAGTACACCAGACGAAGAGGAGGAGGGGTCGCCTGGTCCCTTCTCCTTGTCGGACAGGCTCATGTCGCCGCTCAGCATGGGGCGACAGGTCAAGTTTGTCGGATTTCAAAACCACCAGCGTTTCTCGAGGTGTTGAGACGCTGGCAACTTTTGACTGTCCGGCAAAAAATTTGGCTAAGTATTGTGCTGACAGCCAGAAATTTGGCTAAGTGCTGAAATTTAAAAATTTCGGCACAAAAAAATCAAGGTTGTCCAAATCAAGCGAAATTTAGACCACAGAGGCTCCTGAATGTGCTGAACATGATGGTGAAATTTTCCGTCGCAAAAAGTTGGAAAAAGTGCTGACGCTTGGCGTGCTGCCTGCGAGGATGAGCTTCGAGCCATCCGAGAGCACGGAGTTTACGAGCTAGTCAACGTTCCACCTGGAAGGAAGGCTATTCAGGTCAAGTGGGTCTTTCGCAAGAAATTGAAGCCACATGGCTCACTTGAACGCCACAAGACTCGCTTGGTCGTCAAGGGGTACTCTCACATTGAGGACATCGATTACACTGACACATTCGCCCCTGTCGGCCGTATGACCTCAGCTCGAGCTCTGTTCGGTGTAGTGGCTCAGCATGATTAGGAACTACACTAGATGGATGTGAACAATGCGTTCCTCCATGGCTCTCTGGATGAGGAGATCTACGTGGCTCAGCCACCCGGTTTTGAGGATGGCGACAGGTCTGGCGCTTGCGTAAGTCATTGTACGGCCTCAAGCAGTCTCCTCGGTGTTGGAACCAGGAGGACACTGGCACCCTGACTCGTGTTGGATATGTACAAAGCGAGGCAGATCCCTCTCTCTTCATCCGCCGGTCGCCTGAGCGGTTCACCGCCATCCTGGTCTATGTCGACGACCTTCTGATCGCGTCTCCTTCACTGGAGGCCGTGAAGGAGGCCAAGGCCGTCCTCCGGACTGCCTACAGGATGAAGGACCTTGGTCCTGCAGCGGTGTTTCTCGGCATGGAGATCGTACGAGACCGCACACGTCGTACTCTAATACTGCACCAGGCCCGATACGCACGCGTTGTGGGAGAGCGCTTCAGCGATCTCCTCGGCGCAGTGTCCACGGCTTCCACACCCCTCACACCCGACGGGCAGGATGCCCTGAAGGTGGACGATCCCACACAGCTGGGGGAGACAGTGGATGTGACCTTGTACCTCCGTCTCATCGGATCCCTGATGTACCTGGCCACTACCACACGTCCGGACATCGCATTCGCCGTCAACCTCCTTGCCCAGTTTTCGCAGGCTCCATGTGCTAGAGCCCTTCATGCGGTTGTGCGAGTGGTGCGGTACGTGGTCTCCACACCGTACCTCGGACTCTGCTTTCGCCGGCAGTGTTCGGTGGTCCTTGATGGCTTCACCGACAGCGACTGGGCCTGGAGCCCAGACGGACGCAGTCGCACCGGTTACGTGTTCCTGCTTGGTGGTACCGGTGTGTCCTGGCGCAGCGGGAAGCAGGGCTGCATTGCACGTAGCTCATCAGAGGCAGAGTATGTCGCTCTGGGAGCAGGGGCTGCTAAGGCGGTATGGCTACAGCGTCTATTCCTTGAGCTGGGTCAGTCAGTACCCGCCATTGTGCTTCGTTGCGACAACCAGAGTGCTCTTGCTATTGCGGAGAACTCTGGTGACTTCCATGCTCGCACGAAGCACATTGCAGTAGAGAATCACTTTGTGCGTGACTTGGTGGAGCGACACGTGATCTCCGTCATTTGGGTTGGCACTGACATGCAGCGTGCTGACTTCTTGACGAAGGCACTAGCACGCGAAAATTTCCTGGTGGCCATTCGTTCTGTCGGGCTTCGCCCCTTGCCTGAGAGTGGTTGAGTGTGGGGTGTTGTGGTGGCCATTCACTACGTCGTTGCACGCGTTGTTGTACTCGTTTCAGTGTTGCACGTGTATGGACATGCGTACCATCGGGTCATGGTCCCCCATGACCCGATGGTACGAGTGTTGTGATTTGTGACGTTCCTGTCAACCTGTACAGTTTACTGTGACCCCTCGGCCGTGTCCATACTCGTGCAGATCCCTGATGCGGACCCAGGCGGTACCGGTGCGTCGTCCGGTGGCGGACTACTGGTTTGGAGCTGACCGACGGCCGTTCCAGAGCTCTGGACGCTACCCGCCACTTTATCGGTGGACTGGCCGTGGGCCCGATTTGCATGTTTTTGCATTGTGTTTCCACCGTTCGATGCCGGATGCATGCAGTGACCAGTTGTAGCGTCCGGCTTGTGATTCTGCACGTCTAGGTTCAGACAGCGTAGCATTCTTGTTGGTGTGTGTGGCTTCCACCCGTCACGAGCCATGGCCGTGGCAGCTACGGGTGCACCCGGAGCTGATGGTGAGCGGCGGCCGCATTGGAGATCGTGACGACCCGACGGGACTCCGGATCGTCCAGGGACTTATCCATGACAGGTGTGACGTAGATGATGCGTCTCTACAGCCTGGCTGGCTGGTCCGCCGTTGCTGGAATTTTCTCGGTGGTCGAGACCCACGCACCCGGTAGCCTGTACCGGTGCGATGAGGAGACCTGCGACTTTGGTGTGCTTCCTGTCGTGGAAAGCACACGCTGACGTCTCGGTACTGCACTCGTACATTTATGGGTGCTCTCAGTGCAGTTCAGAGTGCTCTAGAGTTTTCTCGGTGGACAGGCCATTTTGGCCGATTCCCTTGTTTTGCTTGCTATTCGTGTCTGGATGATGCAAACCCACCATGCGTGGGTCCGTTGCGTAGAGCTCATCGTTCTGCACGTTCTGGTGCAGACAGCGCGTGATTCTGACACCTGAGCAGGGAGTTACGGCCAAAACTGTGATTTTAGGCCAGTTTGAGCAGGTACGAAAATACTGCCGCCTCTAGCGACTCTAGGCGGCCAGCAACTATTTAGGCTGATTGTTGCTCAGTTGTCATTCTCTCTCTGCAATTATATTCATATTGAGCTTCCTGACACTCTGCACGTGTCCCTACTCAGACCCTTGCAGTTTCGTGCATGACTTGTGACTGTCGTCACACACTGACTGAGCGCTGACGCTTAGTTAAGTGGCAAGCGGTTAGGAAGGTTCCAGGAAGTT
>SZWC01025859.1:0-28438 GCA_023375785.1 Penium margaritaceum
CACACACTTGCACACACACACACACACACACACACACACTTGCACACACACACACACCCACACACAGACATACACACACACACACACACACATACACAAACCCTAAGCCCTAAGCCTTTACACACACTGTGTTATTCAAAAATGCGAAACTATGCCAAAACTTGTTTTGCAACTTGAGTCTAAAGTTTGATGACAATGGTTACTACGTAACCCAATAAAATAGGGCATGCAGGCCCATGCAAAAACGAACATGAGCTCTGTGTGTGAGTGCGATGCAAGACGGCAAGAATTTGGCTAAGTCTGGAACGCTCAATATAAAAGAACAAGGGGAGTTTACAAATGAGCCCCTAGCAGGCTTGTGTAGGGGTGCCGGCAGGTAGCCGCAACGGGCCCCGTCACCCCTGCTAAACCCAAATGAGTCAACAGGGAGAAGACACTACATACACGATGACAACAACAAAGGTGGTCTCCTCGAGGCACCGGAATAGCTCTCCGAGTGCCCGGGTCTCGACCACCGAGAAAATATGAGCAGTGCCAAAAAAATCTCGGAATCAACGTCCAGACATCACAGACGGCTTTCCGAACATCGGAAGCCCCACAACAGCCATCGGGTCTCCTCGTCGCACCGGTATAGTCCACCGGGTGCGCGGGTCTCAACCCACCGAGAAAACTCTCCTAGCTCCCGACAAGCCCACAGGGCTACCAAAACGCATCGACCGCGTCTCGCCGACGCTGTCGTATGTGCTGGAGAAGTATCGAGACACTCCGAAGGTTTGTCGTGTCGTCACGCTCTCCTCCACCATATACCCCGGATGCGGGTATACCGGTAAACTAGCAGTGTCGGTCGTGACGGGTGGAAGCCACACAAACCAACACTCGCCCTAGCTGACATAGCCGTCCATGCCAGAACGAATGAACGAAGGCATGGAACAACAATGTATGGCAAGCCATAACATGCATGAGTCAACTCACATACACACACACACACACACACACACACACACACACACACACACACATATATACACACTCATCTGCTATCCATCTAGGGTCTCCATGGACACTGGAACAGCCCACCAAGTGTCTGGGTCTCAACCATGAGAGGAGTGATGCACACGCACACAAACCAATGTAATGCACATACACATGTCATACACACGTTAGAGGACAAGATGGTCTCCTCGTGACACTTGCGGTACTAGGGCCCGGGTCTCGACCGCTACGAGCAATCCAACACAATAGTAGTATCATCCAAACACAGGATCAAGGGAGGATCTCCTTGTAACACAGGTGCAACGCACCACGTGCGGGTCTCGATTAACAGCTCGCATGCACATGCCACACACAGTATAGCCACACACCAAGACACATGATCACATGGTCTCCTCGTGACAGTGGTACAACACAACAAGTGTCCGGGTCTCCACCAACACGGTGCTACCATCTACATGCAGCTGTGCAGGCACGTAGCATGAGCCACATGCGGGATGCTGTAGATGCTCACAACAGAGCATGGACCTCGCCATGCATCTCCCATGACGTCGCGTCAGGTCAAGGTCCACATAGGCATGGAACAACAATGTATGGCAAGCCATAACATGCATGAGTCAACTCACACACACACACACACACACTCATCTGTTATCCATCTAGGGTCTCCCTGGACACTGGCACAACCCACCAAGTGTCTGGGTCTCGACCATGAGAGGAGTGATGCACACGCACACAAACCAATGTAATGCACATACACATGTCATCCACATGTCAGAGGACAAGATGGTCTCCTTGTGACACTGGCGGTACCAGGGCCCGGGTCTCGACCGCTACGAGCAATCCAATACAATAGCATCATCATCCAAACACAGGATCAAGGGAGGATCTCCTCGTAACACGGGTGCAACGCACCACGTGTCTGGGTCTCGACCAACAGCTTGCATGCACATGCCACACACAATATAGCCACACACCAAGACACTCGATCACATGGTCTCCTCGTGACACTGGTAGAATGTACCAAGTGTCCGGGTCTCGACCAACAGGGTGCTACCATCTACATGCAACTGTGCAGGCACGTAGCATGAGCCACATGCGGGATACTGTAGATGCTCACAACAGAACATGGACCTCACCATGCATCTCCCATGACGTCGCATGAGGTCGAGGTCCACACAACACTCCCCCTGGGCAGATGAACCTAGCAGCAATGTCCTCCATGGAGATGCTGGTGTTGTAGCTGAACAGATCCTGGGCGATGAGTCATGTGGTGTATCCATCATGCAAAGATAGCTCCCCCTGTCACCTGCAAATCGACTCCCTCCCTCAAAGATGAAGTGGTGTCTCCTCACGTCGCAGCTGCATCACCTGGGGTATACCAGTCCTCGTGTGACTGCCAAGGGTCCCAACTCACAGTCTCACCAATCTCCGCTCTACCACGATGCATCTATGTTTGCCGGAGGAAAGGGAATGGGCGAGCAGCACGCGTGCATAGATGAAGTGGTGGAGCTGGCCTCCGATATAGGATAGCACATCCTGAAGCACGAGGGTGTACTGCCAGAAGAGGAGAGCTGGAGCGACGAACCGGATCACCACTCATGGATGAAGATGACGATGGGGCAGGTGAGTCAGGTGGATGAAGGTGCATGACGGTAGTAGAAGAAGGAGAAGTGATAATGGGGTCGACAGGAGCCAGGATGGTGGAAGACGAAGGCACGCTCACCTCCCCTGTGACAGTGTATCCAATGGACGTCATACTCAAAGCTGGTACAAGATCCTCCCTAAGTATTGGTGTACCAGATGCTACTGGCGGAAGAATCCTGCCAATAGTAGTGATGCTCCCCTCCTCTGAGAATCGCTCACATGCTGCCATCATCTCCCGCTGTAGCATGACTACACGCTCCTGCAGAGCGGCATAAACTGCCTCGGACATGTCGATGTGGCCCATGTCGACCTGGTGTAGGATAAACTCTGCCTCACTGGATGCTGGACATGCAGACTGCACAACTCGTGAGTACAGCGCCATCTGCATCTCTGCTGCTCAAGACAATGGAGCTGGTACTGCTGCATCCTCTCGGGGGTCAACCAAGCTCGCAATGTGCTGAGACACTGAAACATCGGATGCAACTACAGGTGTCGCATCCACATCACAACTCGTGTCTGTCATGCGAGGAGTGAGCGGTCGCACGCCGAGAGAGAAGGAGAAGGAGAAGTCGTCGGAATCCGTGGAGCATGTGGATATGTCGTCCGTGCAGGTACTGCCACTCTCAGCATCGATGTGATCAACAGGGTCATCGACAGGTGAAAACGAGGGGTCACAACTCAGCTCCTGTTGGTGAGGTGACTCCATCCGTGCGTACGGATCTGCTGCAGTGCCCTCGACTGCCGCCGTAGTGGACACAGGTGTGCAGGGTGTGGGTTTCCACCGGCGGTGAATGCGCCGAGGAAGCACTCTAAGGCTAGGCGTGATGCCAGAGGAGCGAGTGGGACGAGGGCATGTATGGCACAACTAGCGTCATACAGCTGGTCGGCCTAGGTGGAGTCATTCGGAAGAGTGTAGTATGCCCACAAACCCTCACCCTGTGTCCAGATACGGAAGCTGGGTCCCCAGCTCTGTAACTGCTCGACGGCCTAAAACGGCTGGGGCGGGGTCTCAAAGTCCTTTGGCCTGCGGCTGGCACTCAGAATAGGGCTAAGGACTGAAGTCACTGTCTGCTGCTGGCGCTGAGTCTGCTACTACACCAGGTAATGCGTGGTAGTAGACACAGCGAGGCTAGCATGCCCAAGAGGAAGGAAAGGCGACAAGGCACTGGTGTGATTTTGTGATGCCAACGGCAGCAGTACTACAAGTTACTGCATTAGTGCGGCAAGCTCTTGCTAAATGGCAACCAGGGGGTCAGAGGCGCCGGAGACAAAGCCTGTAGACTACTACTACTACTACTACTACTGCTAATCCTATTGTTTCTCCTACTGAACCTTCTACTGCTACTGCTACTACTGCTGGTGGTGCTAGTGCTGCTGCTGCTACAACTACTGCAAGAAATGGGGGCTGGGGGTCCCCTCAAGAGAGGAGGACCCATCCCCACTAGAGCTGTTAGCCATGGTGGGTTTTGTTGCCCCTTGGTTTTTTTATGTGTGCTACTGATGTCAGTAGTGATGGCACCATAGGATGGCTGACGTTTGCAGCTACTGCTACGTTATCTGCAAGGTTGAATATTTTCTTCTTTTTTTTGTTGATTTCGTGAGTAGTGACGTCAGCAGAGGACCGCTGATATGAGCAGCGGCTGTTGTTGGAGCCGTTGCTGTGTCAGCTACAAGGCAGGTGTTGTTGCTGTTGGAGCTGCTACTGCTGCTGCTGCTACTACTGCTGGTTTGCTGTTGCAGAAGCAACTTCTGTTACTACTACTGTTACTGCTACTAGAACTGTGGCTGTTGGTGCAGCAGTGGCTACTGCTATTGCTTCAGTTGTTGCTCCTGCTATTGTTACTGCTGCTGGTGCGGCTGATATTGCATTAGCAGCATCATCTGCTGCTGTTGTTGCTGCTGTTGCTGCTGCTAAGATGTTGCGTGTTGCTACGACTGCTATAGCTGCTACAACGGCTGTGGCGGTGGCTGCAGCTGCTATAGGGCCACTTGTGGGATGGGGGATTTTTTTGTGTTCCCATGTTTATCTCTTTTTTCTATTTTCGTTTGTCACAACAAAATCGGTGCTCACTGTGAGCAGCGGGTTGCGAGCAACGAGCTTGCCGCTCGCTGCCTGCAGTTTGCTGCTCGCTGCGAACAGCGAGCTTGCTGCTCCCAGGGAGCAACAGGCTGCAAGCAGTTACAGCTGCTGCAACGTCTTCTACTGGCTGTTGCTCGCTGCTGCCATCTGCTGCTCGCTACAACTGTAGCTACACCCGGCTACCGCTACTTCTCCTACTATAGCCGGCTGCTGCTCCTGCTCGATGCTACTGGTGCTCCTCGCTGCCGCTGCTGCTACTACTGTTGCGAGCTGCTTCTGCCGGCTACTGTTGTTGCTGTTGCAGGCTAATGCTGCTTTCGGCTACTATTGCTACACAGAGTTGTTGCTGGCTACCATTGATAGCTGCTTGTTATGAGACCAGCCGGTCAAGGCGGCATTATCACAACACCCTGATAGAATCAAACGCCTTTCTTGAGGCCATGATTGTTTTTTACGTGAAAACCATGCAGGTTTGGTCCAAGAACTGGGTCATTTGGTGCAAGGACGAGAAAGATACGGCCGGGCAAAATTGGGTGGTGCGCGTCCGGAAAATGGACGGGAACACCAGTTCGACCCCAACGAGGCAGAGCGACTTTCTCGCCCACTGCAGCCAAAGCGCTCCTGGATGGATGCTGAACCAATGAGGCAAGGTTCATTGGGGTCCATGGGTGCTTCGAGATGGCGGCTAGCGCTGCATTTGCAAGCAAGGGCGCTTCGGGTGGCCGTGACCTCTGCTAGCGGTGCTGCCAGCGGCCGTCATGGATGGAGGACTCAAACGACCATAACTTAGCCGTTTCTCCACAGATTGATGCGTTCTTTGGTGCGTTGGAAAGCTCACAGCACGTACTACATGATGCATGTATTATTTACATAAGTGCACCTCAGCAGAAGGCTTCAGAGCACCGAGGGGATGTCGGCTGGCTCACAGAGGCTGGTACATAAGGAAGCCTAGGGGTTGTTCTAGGCATGCCAATCTTACCCAGAGACTCTGTACATTGCATTGTACTGATCTTTCAAGTCTAAAGGATTCATTCCTTGCCCAACTCTCCTTGTTCTACAAGCATTACCTCGCACACGTCCATTTGATCCTACAAGTCTTCCGTAGTGCACCTTCGTACAAACACCGCCGGGAGAGTCGCACAACGGGAACCTCGGTCACTAGCAGTGGCCTTGCTGCTAGGAGAGGGCCGTACGACATCTCAAGGGTTGGCTCACACACCAAGGGGTCGAGGGTGGGAGGTCTATCCCACCCAGCCCCCCCCCCCCAAGCACCTCGAGTGTATCTAGGGAGTGTATCTGGGGGTGTATTGTGGAAATACAAAGCATTCAAACTTGTGTATTCAAGTGTTCCATGTCGTCGTCCCCTCCCCCCAACAAGTCGAGTGTATGTGGCGAGTGTAGCGTGGAGTGTATCTGAAATGTCTATTGATAGGAGACATGTGAACACTTTCATGGTACTCTCTCTTTGTACACAAGTTTACGGTTTTGATACCCCTCAGATACACTCTCCAATACACTGCCCCAATACACTTTCAACTTAGAGGGGGGGGGGGGTTAGAAAGGCTATCCATACCCCCCATCCGTATCGAGAGTGTATTGGGATGGTGTCGCAGAGAGTGTCACGGATAGACACTCGAAACTATGGCTTGTCTATTTCCGATAACCACCATCCATACGTGTTCCCTGACAGGACCCGACACCCAGCCCCCCCCTCCCCCAAAGCACCTCGAATGTATCTTGGGAGTGTATCTGGGGGTGTATTGTGGAAATACAAGTTTTTTAAACTTGTGTATTCCACTGTTCCATGTCGTCGTCCCCCCCTCCAAACACGTCGAGTGTATGTGGTGAGTGTAGCGTGGAGTGTACCTGAAATGTCTATCGATATGAGACATGTGAGCACTTCTGTGGTACTCTCTCTTTGTACACAAGTTTACGAATTTGATACCTCTCAGATACACACTCCAATACACCGCCCCAATACACTTTTGACCAGGAGGGGGAGGGTAGAGGGCTATCCATACCCCCCCTCCGTATCAAGAGTGTATCGAGGTGGTGTAGCGGATAGTGTCGCGGATAGACAATCAGAACTACGAATTGTGTATTTTTGATAACCACCATCTATACGCGTTCTATGACAGGACCCAGACAACCAGTCACCCCCCCTCCCCAAATCACGTCGAGTGTATCTGGGGAGTGTATCTGGAGGTGTATTGTGGAAATGCGAAGTGTTCGAACTTGTGTATTCCAATGTTTGAAATCCCATCCCCGCAGTGCAACTATGGGGCTTGCTTTAAGTTTGCGATATCCTAACATACATAATGCACCAAACCCCCAGTGTAATAAAGGGGTTTGCTCCTGGTTTGATGGCAAGAACTGTCGAAGGAGAAATCAACCGTTCTCAATGTTCTTGCTTCTGATGTTGGCAATGCCGATGTCAAAAGGGAGCGACGTCACTCTCGAAGTTGGCGAGGTTTGAATCAGAGGGCAAAGTCGCCTCGCTATATCCTAGCGGAAATTCTCATCCCGTACACATGGAGGCAACTGTATCTTTCGGACCCAAATACCCATAACGTGAATACTTCGTCCACTGGAATCAAAAGACATTAAGTGCACTTAACAACAAAGGACCACACAAGTAGGTTTGGTAAGATAAAACAAGCATAACATAAATAGCGTATGAACACAAAATAGGTCACATTCAACAAGTACATGTCTATCACATATTTGTTGCTCGTAAATCAGAAGTATTAGAATTGGAAGATAACTTGAAAAACACGAGAAGTCAAATGAATGTCTATGAAACTTCCAGGGTATTATACAATGAAATACTTGTGTATCTAGGATGTACACGTAACTTCCAGGAAGCATTCCTATTAATGGGAACTTATTTCCATGAAACATCCTCCCCATATGTTGTAGATTTGTACAGTGGTTTATCAGTGTGTACTTTTGGGATGATCGACCATAAATGCACGCCGGGCTTCCCTCGGTTCACATTTGGTATCAGAGCACGTGGACGTTCGCTCGGTCTTGCGCAGACCCAAGGGAGGCAACAAATCTGCCACAACTGTGGTTGGCCAAGAAAAAAATCTGTCACAACCAGAACCATGGCGGCAGTGGCATTCGACCAGGCTTTCCTCATGGAGGAGATCAGGCGTGCTCTTGACGAGTTGCGTCAAGAGAACTAGCAACTGCGCGTGGACGTTGAGGCGATGTGCGTCGGCCAAGGGAGCAGTGCATTGGGGTGTGTTGCATTGGCATCCACACCTACCTTTCGGCGGCCAAAGCCGAAAGAGCCGGAGTTCTACACCGGCAAGGGCAGTGCACGCAAGTGGCTCTTCACGGTGAACTCTTACTTCATAGCATTGGGCGTTCCCATGGGAGAAGATGCCACGAGACTGGAGTATGCTACTACGATGCTCCGGGGGATGGCGTTGCAGTGGTGGTCGGCATTGTGCCGGCGGAGTGCATCTGGGTTGCTGGACGGGCTGGGGGCCGGTGCATGGCTTCAGCCACTGTTGAGTCTACCGCTAGGGCGGGAAGTGCAGCTCGGTATGCGGGCATTGACAGAGAAGCTAGAGACGTGGGAGCAGTTTGAGACGATGCTCCAGGCGCATTTTGACCTCCTCAATGGCAGCCGGGTCGCACGGGACAAGCTCAAGCACGTCAAGCAAGGCGGATCAGTCCAGGACTACACCACATGCTTCATGGCCTTGGCGGTGCAGATTGACGACCTCTTGGACACGGAGGCGTATGACCGCTACCATGACGGCCTGAAGCCGCACGTCCAACGTGAACTCGCGGTGCTCGGATTGCGGACCTTTGCAGAGCTGGTTTCGGCAGCAGAACGCTTCGACGCGATTGACTACAATGCAAGCCGGAGCAGATTTGCACCACAGTCTTGAGTGGAGCAACCAGATCAGACTGTGCCCATGGAAGTGGATGTGATCCGAGGGGAGCAATGACGCTTGGACGGGCAACAGGGACCGAGGGCCAAGTGTTGGTGCTACTGTCAGGAGGGTCACCGCAGGAAGGAGTGCCCCAAGCGCAAGGCGAAGCAGGGCATTGGGCAACAGCAGTGAGGGGCAGGTTTCTCGCTGCTGTACATCCTTCACCCATCAAATCAGCACCATGCCAGAACGGCATTTTTCCTACTACGGTGCTATTTGTTTGCTGTTGCGGGTTGAAGGAAGGCCCGGCAGTTCTAGGGGGTTTCCTAGGGCTGGTTCTTGGGATTCTGGTTTTAGGGTTCCAAGGGTCGGAGGAAGCTGTGCGGTCTGCAGGTGGCGGCACGGGTTACGGCTTCTACGACAACTTGACTGCAAGGAGGGGGCTGGCATTGCACCTTGGAGGGGGCACCGGTAGTGTGGCGGATGTCCATATTGGTGGCGTGCATCAGACCTCTTGTCAAGCAACCTATCCATGTGGGCGGTATTGCGTGCGATGTGTTCTTCGTACGTGCCCAATGGATGACTACGTCTTCTTCGTCGGCCGGGACTCGTTGCATGCCTGGAGTCTGGAACCGGATTGGTTGTGCAATCTTGTGGTCGTGAAGGGGACGGGATCTTACTTTGCCACGTCGGCGAGGTGAGGATGAGACGTTGCATGGCAGTAACCTAGGTCACTAGCAGTGGTTGACTGCAAGGAGACGGTCCTGCGGCTTCTCATGATACAACGATGGATGCTGCGACTGGCGGACAAGCACTGGAAGGCCAAGGGGGTTCTTGGTGGATGAAGGTGTTGGTGGATCGCAACAACTACAGCTGCGGGAACAGCTCCTCCACGGGTGTTGGTGGCGGGTTGGACGAATGTGAGGCTCGTTCCGCACATTGTTGGAATGGAAAAGGGTGGAAGATACCTGTGAATACACAGCTGCTGGATTCCAATAGCCGGAGTGGTGGTGCGGATGACGTCTTCCGAGTCTACCAGGAGCGCACCGCGACGGCGCGCCTCAGATGGGGGAGTAATGTTATGAGACCCGCCGGTCGAGGTGGCATTATAATCACCCTGATAGCATCAAACACCTTCTTTGAGGCCATGATTGTATTCTACGTGAAAAACCGTGCAGGTTTGGTCCAAGAACTGGATTATTCAGTGCAAAGACGAGAAAGATACGGCCGGGCAAAGTTGGGTGGTGCGCGTCCGGAAAATGGACGGGAGCACCGGTTCGACCCCAACGAGGCGGAGCGACTTTCTCGCCCACTGCAGTCGAAGCGCCCCTGGATGGACACTTAGCCAATGAGGCAAGGTTCATTAGGATCCATGGGCGCTTTGGGATAGCGGCTAGAGCTGCATTCGCAAGCAAGGGCGCTTCGGGTGGCCGTGACCTTTGCTGGCGGTGCTGCCAGCGGTCGTCACGGGTGGAGGACTCAAACGACCATAACTTAGCCATTTCTCCATGGATTGAGGAATTGGAAAGCTTGCAGCACGTACTACATGATGCGTGTGTTATTTGCATGAGTGCTCCTCAGTAGAAGACTTCGCAGGGCCAAGGGGATGTCGGCTGGCTCATAGAGGCTGGTACATAAGGAAGCCTAGGGGTTTTTCTAGGCATGCCAATCTTATCCAGAGACTCCGTACATTGCATTGTACTGATCTATCAAGTCTAAAGGATTAATTCGTTGTCTAGCTCTCCTTGTTCTCCAAGCATTGCCTCGCACACGTCCATTTGATCCTACAAGTCTTCCGTAGCGCACCTTGGTGCAAACGCCGCCGGGAGAGTCGCACGGCGGGAACCTCGGTCACTAGCAACGGCCTTGCCGCTAGGAGAGGGTCGTGCGACATCTCAAGAGGTTGCTCACATACCAAGGGGTCAAGGGTGGGAGGTTTATCTCAAGCGCTCGGCGTGTGACTGTCACACCGGGCGCCCTTCAATTCACACTGCTGCTGCCAGCTACTGTTGCTATTACAGGCTGCTGCTGCTGCTTGCTGCTACTGCCACTCACTACACCGGGGTGACTTCATCGCGTCACCGGTAGGTGTTTGACGTAGTGTGTTGCTCACCTCCTTGCTTCACGTATAGGGGTCAGTGCTGCCGGAAAAATCTGGCAGCATTTCCACTAGCCGAATGGTCGTTGGAAAAAATCTGACGCCGCCACCAAGTGGGTCAATGCTGCTGGAAAACATCCGGCAGCATGTCCCTTGCACTGGCGTGTATGAAGGGTCTATCGGTGTAGTCAGGCACCTGTACGCCAGTTGTCTGCTTATGCTCCTTCGCTTTGGCTCTGACACCAAGCTAGAAACTACTAAAGTGCAGGTTGGGGCAGTAGTGTTGTTGATTTAGTGTGCGGGCTTCCACGCTTGTTGCTTAGTCTACTACCCCCTCAATCTGTCACTCTAGAATCTAAGTCTGAGAGCTCTGGGTTTGTTACTCAGCAGTGCGCCGCCAGTGTTAGCGCCAGAAAGCAGTTGAAAACTGAAAGTGACTGGTTAGGAATGAAGAATGAACAACAATGGGAGAACCCTCCAAATTCTAGCACCCCCTCCCAGCTTTTTAGAGCTTGTTACTGAGCTAACCAGCCAATCAGAAAATAGACCTGTTTTCTAGCAGACAGGATGTTCTCGGTGAGCCCTGACAGATGGCCGACAGCCCAAAACCTGGACGTCGTCCGTTTTTCCTGAAAACTGGACAATACCATAATACCAACGCTGCAAACGGAGTCTTGTGGTCAGAAACATCTAGAAAAACGGGAGCGAGGAGTTATGGCTGCCCGAACCCAGGTAGTGCCTACGATAATCCATTGTGCGAAACAGTGCCACGCTAAAATGAGACTTGGACCCTAAGCAGAGTATGAAGCTTTAGACACAATGGTACAGTTAGATCCAACGTTGGATGCATGCAGACAACATCTGTAGTGGCAGTGGCCGTCGCCGGCCCGACCGTCGAGGAGGCCTACTGATGGAGCTGAGCACGTTGCCGCAAGGAGGAGGCTTGAGCGAAATGCGTGTAGGCCTCAGCGTGCGTCGGCTCCACCGGATGACTCTCTAGCAGCGTCGAGTCTCACTGTCAGTCATCTGCACGCCGATGTACACAAGCCAGGAGGACACAACAAAGCACAATGAGAGATGAAAAAAAACCAGAAAGCAGCAGCAGCAGCAACATCAGGTGATCATGCAACATGAAGTGATGTTACGGGTAAAGCAGCAGAAGCAGCAGCGGCAGGTCATGATGTAGTGGGTGAAACAACAGACCTCGCGGTCTCCTCCCAGGATTACAACCCTGGGAGTCTTGAGGCAGTTGCAAATAACAAAACAGACAACGACCCATCCTCCTCTGATTGGTCAGAGGAGGATGGGTCTTCAGACTACGTGACGACCGAGACTGAAAAGTGGGAGCAAAACGACAGCTCCTCCCCCTCAGAATCTTTTCGGAATGAGGTGCAACTGCGACAGATTCGGATCCGCAGAGGACGTTTTGTCTGGGAATAGGTCATTTTCTTTTCCATGCAATGTTCTTATTTCCATTTGTGCACATGTGTTCACTTGTATGCCCTTAACTATTCCATGTTTTGTTTGTGTAGCAAAATTATTCCTATGTGTCTCCCCCTCCTCATATTCAAGTGCACGAGGACATAGAGAATGCCATCAAGGACATCCTCAGCCATTGGCAACGTGGTAAAACGACGGTATAACTTGTTAGCTGGCACGACTACGATGGTGCGCATAACAGCTGAGAACCTTACAACAATCTATATGACGTTGATCATCTAATGGACAGGTATTATCATCATCACCGAGCTACATCTCTATTTCCGCCAAGACGTAATGGCTAAAAAGGAGGAAGTGTTATGCACCAGACATGCACGAGTCCCTAATCCTTTCAACTGGGAATTTTTGTCACTACACAAACAGCCCACCGCACGTCGAGACCTGGATTTTCGCTCCGACGGTTTAGGGCGATTCGACCAAGAGCACTCGTCCTCCGACAACCCTTCTCCCACGTTTTGAGAATTTTGATCACTTTCTATAATCATCTACAAATGTGTCACAACCTTTTGGCCGACTGCTTAATGCATTGAGATACATCGAGATGTATAAAGGTGCATCTCACATCTTCACCGTCAATCTTTGAACTCCCCCGATTCCTCGTCGGCGCTTCTCGATCCGACCACTCACGATGCAACTTGACACGTATTGTTCAATTATCGACCCAACGACCCCAATTATGTCTCACCTGTAATTCAAGAGTAATATACATGCATTCGGTCATTTTCAACATGGATGATCGAAGAATATTTACCACTAATGACAAATTGCTCGAGTGTCCCAAATTCTCATATGGTGTTGTCGCAACTCATACATGTTCACCATCTACGCTCCGGTTGATGTAAGAGAGGGTGGGTATACTGCTCAATGTGTGGAATGCAGCTCCGGCCGGGGCCATGTGACTCGAACTTACACTTGGCTTGTGAGTGTTGGAAGTGACCGATTGAGTGTCCAAGACTCTCAATCACTGCGGTCCACAATGCTTAGCATCCATTCCGTCTGTAATAGAGAACACATGGTTTACTACGGATTTGGAGCATAAGATTGAATATGAAGTGTCCGTAGCTTCACCATTTTGCCGTGAACACCTCAAACCACAAGGAATTCCATTGCGTACACAAGGAGCTTTGTACCTTAGTGCGTCACATGCTGAAGATAGCCGCACCTCTCCTTGGAATGGACGGCTAGGCGTCTCCATTGTATGGTGGTATGGGAGGTTGCGATGATTGTGACACCATGCTCTGGAGGGGTCAGTATGGGGGGGAGGGTAGTAGCGGTGGAGGGAGCACAGAGTTAAGGGGTTCTGATATAGGGGGAAAGAAAAAGGGGACATTTTGAAGAAATGATGTGGGGATGAATAACACCACTCATTTGCGACGGAATTTGCAGTACGGATATGGCGTCTTACTTAGCAAGTAGTTTAAGTCGCACCTTTTACTTTGAATTAGAACAGATTTGTTTTTTAGAGAAGCAACCATTGTAAAGTAGAAAGGATACCAACGTTCTTTGAGAGCCAACTATCCACGTGGCATGGCTTGTGCGCAATGGAAATTTTTGTGTGAGTTTTTGCGAGTGGAATTTTTTGAACCGTAAATGATTTGTGCTACTTCGAGGGTTGGAAAACTGTGTGTGCTCTCACATGAAATGGACATTGAGTCTATGGTGGATGGAAAATCTGTCACAAGCACAATCCACAACGTGCTCCACATGCCAAACTTTGGGGCAAACCTGCCCTCCATCAGCCGCCTCACTGACAAGGGACTTCAGGTGCTTTTTACAAAGGAGGCCATCATTTACAAGGAGGGAAAAGGCGAGATGATTGTACACACCAATAGGGAGGACAACTTGTACCTGCTACGCACCAAGATCCTCAGCAGTCGGGTGGGGTCCGACAATTATAACCTCACAACAAGTGATGATGTGGACCTTGACCTATGGCATCGCCAAATTTTCTATGTATTTGCTTCAGCGATAAAGGAGATGGCAAAGAGGGAGGTGGTGCGGGGTCTCCAAATCAGAGGCCTCGAAGGAACCAAGGAGACCGTATGTGAGCCATGTGTTGTTGGCAAAGCAACTCGGCAACCGTTTGTGGCCAAGGAGATACGTGCATGAGTAGATTTTTCAGTGGTACACACAAATGTGTGTGGATCACTTGGGAGCTCCATTGGTGGAGCTTACTACTTCCTCACCTTCATCGACGACCACAGCCGTAAACTCTACCTCAATCCCGTGAAGCAAGAGAGTAAGGTCCTCACTTGCATGTAAGAGTTTGTGGCACGTGTGGAGCATCAAGCATGGTTGGAGGTGAAGACGTTCCTAAGTGACAACAGCGGTGAATATGCATGCTACCTTGGGTGGATGAGGAGCAAAGGGGTTGAGTGGCGGAAAAAAACTCTACATTCCTTGTAGAAGAACAATTTCGCAAAGAGAGAGAAAATCGTGCAATCCATAACATGGTGCGATCCATGTTGAACGACGCTAGCATTGCACAACGGTATTGGGCGGAGCTGACACGGACAGTGGCATACATCATGAATCTTACACTAACCAAGCCATTGAAGGACAAGGAGAGCAAGGCATGGAAGACGCTGCAAGAGGTGTGGAGCAGGAGGAAGCTGGTGGTGGGTACCTCCACACATTTGGTTGTGTTGCACATGCGATTGTGTAGGCACAAGAAGTGCGGAGCAAGCTGGACCCGCATACCCCCGGATTCATTTTCCTTGGGTATGAAAGCGGAAGCAAGGCGTACCGGCTCTTTGACCTAAGGAGGCATCAAGTTCGGCAAAGTCGTGATGTCATGTCTGACGAGAGAAGCTGTTGGATAGACAAGGAGGCAGGTCTCTCCTTGAGGGGGGAGTGGATGTTAGTCCTTGAGAGGGAGACACCGGAGGATGTGAATGAAGGCGACGTCCTCACGTCAGCTCGAACCGGAAAGGATCGTCCAAGGGATGGATGAGCGGGCGATATTACTCCGACAAGTTTGGATGAGGAGTCCGAGACACCGGAGTTAGACCAAGAGGCGAGGAGCCAGCCAGTGTCTCCAAGATCTCCAAGAGAGGGAGAGCAGGCGCTTAGACGGGATGGCGCCAAGAGGGGATAGCAATAACAACAACTGCCTCAACAACCCCAAGCGAGCAGCCGTGTGCGGAAAAGAACTGAGAGGTCGGATGCCGAGAAGGGAATCTGGATTGGGTTTGCACAAGCCTTCTTCATGCAAGAGGAGCCTGAATATGAAGGAGGCATTGTAGCTGAATGAAAGGGCTGAGTTGGAGGGAGCAAAAAATGTGAGCACGCCTCCCACGAGGAAAACTGCGCATGATAGCTGGTTGATCAGCTGGAAGGCAAGAAAACTATGGGCTCCAAGTGGATCTTATAGAAGCAGGGTTGTGTTGCGATGTCCACCATTGAGGAAGAGTTTATCGCACTCACAAAGTGGCAAAGGAGGCGGCATGGCTGCGACAATTGCTCAAGGAGATCGGTGCGCGCAAAAGCAGCCAACAGTGCTCAAGGTTGACAACATGAGCACCATCACCCTGACAAAGAACCATGTGCTACACTACAGAACCAAGGACATAGAGATCAGGTATCACTTTGCATGTGACCTTGTTTCCAAGGGTGATGTGGTACTCGTGCACCATGGCACAAAGCACATGCTTGCTGGTGCCATGACGAAGGCGCAACCCAAGGACATGCATGATGCTACATGCATGGAACTTGGTCTTGTCCAAGCCTCTTGATCTTTAGGTCCAGCATGGGCAGCCGCCATGGGTGATGCGCAAGGGGGAGATTGTTGGAGTTACGCTCCTCACCATGGCAGGAGTGACTCCCAAAAGGAACACCCAAAAGAAAAGCCCAAGTGGCTTAGTGGTTAATGGTGTCTACCTCTAGAGGCAAGGGCACAGGTTCAAGTCCTGCTAATGGAGTTTCTCCCCTGCTTCAACAGAGGTGGAAAATAGGTGCCAAGAAGCTAGCTCAACTTCTAGAGATGCTCTCTAAAGCTTCCATAAGGCTAGGGGAAGGTCCGGGAAGGTGGCACACCTTCTAGAAGGGGTAACTTGGTCCACAAGGAATCGAGAGGTTCCTTGGTCTTTTGGATACCTTCCCACCTACTAGAACCAAGCTGTGGAATCTAGGAAGGGGTAGAATACTCTAGAGGAGGGAAGGGCTGCCTTCCTAGGTGGGGAAAAAGGATATGATACCAAGCGACACTCTAGAAGCCATAGAATATGCCAAGAAGCTTCAAATCTGGCATGTCATTGTGTCCTGGAAAGCTTAGATCAGTGGCTATAAAAATCCACTACTTGTGAGCCTGAACCCTAAAAACAATCCTGACTTAATACATGCCAAAACTATTGGTACTATTTTTGACTAGTTTTCTGTCATCCTTGGAACTAGTTGCCTTTTGAGTTTCGTTATCTCCAAAAACGTTTGGTAGTGTGAACCGGCCGTTTCTAGGGATCCTCCACATACACTCACCCTCATACCAATAAAATTTTGTGGGGAAATGTGGGGCCCATACAATCAATAACAGCAACAAGGCATCGGTTCATCGCCTATAGTTGGGTTGACCGCCATCAAAGTACCCTGAAGTTTTTGAGTTATTTCAAATCCTCCCCTAAGTTTAGGATGGGAAGATTAGTTGAGATGTGGACCCAAAGTGATAAGGCGAGCAGAAAGTGGATGTTGCGTCGAGCGGTATGTAGTGTTGTAGAGAGAAAAACGCGGGTGGTTTGCAGGGATGGGGTGCAGAGTAGTAGATGGTTCAAGGAATCAGGACAAATGTTATTAAGCATTTAGTGTACTTCAATGACAAGTGTCGGACAAGTGAAGCGCACGTATGTATCGCCAAGAGAATAAGAGGCATATTGTGGGTTTTTGGTGCTCGAGCTCAGCGACACACACGGCGTCTTGTTGTGAGTGGTCGCTTTGAAAAACTCCACCAAGAAGTTGAGGGGTTTCAAGAATATTGAGGCCTAGTATTATGAAAGTCTAGCGCGGTTGAGAAGTGGACCAAATGGTACAGAAACATTTATATTGTTCTCGATACTTCTTTCAACTACTCTAGAAAGTGGCTGAGTTTTTCAGGACCTTTGGAAACGAAACACATGTGGTCGGGGCAAGTGGTCCGAATACCCCCGGGTGAATGCTAGAAAGAGCATTAGGTCAACGTGTTGCGAGCCACAAACATGACAACAATGCCTATTCATGGATTTTAGGGACTCTTGTACCTCTGAGACGCAACAATTCCCCCTCCCCTTTTAGCCGGGACGTCTTGTTTCACCGGAATGATTAATGTGTTGAGGTTGGTTGGTGGTAATTGGATGGGGTGGGATAGGGGGTTTGTGGAGGTAGAAATTGTATGAGAGGATTCTCAATGGAGGTGTATGCTTGGGTACATGGTTTTTGTTTAGAATTTTGTGCTTGTGTATACTGGTTTGAATGATGCGTTCAATATTTGTTGGTGGAGGTTGGGCAAGGGAGATGGGAAGGGGAGCTTGGGTTATGAGGGGATTGCAAGAGGAGAAGTATTCCCAAATGTGTGGCTTGTGTGTTCAAATATACAGTTGTGTATGTTGGTTTCGAGTGATTTGGCGGGTGGTTGTTAGTTTTATGATCAAAGTGAGGGAATTGTACGTGGGGAGTGAAAGTGGATATGTATGGCTGGGTGTATTGATTGTTTTTGGAAAATCATACTTGTGTGCATAAGGTTGAGTGGTGTTTTTGAGGAAGGTTGGTTTTCATTGAGCAAGGGGGGAGAGTGAGAGGGTGTGGAGGTGGAAAGTGTATGAGGGGAGTGTATGTGGACATATATGGTCGGTAGTATGTGGATTGTGTGCAAAACAAGTACACTCGTGTATATCAATTTGAGTGTTGTGATGAGTCGTGATGGGATCGAGGGGGAAGGGTGGAAAGTGTATGTGGGAAGTTTACGTGGAGGTGTATGGCTTGGTGTGTATTGTATGAAAAAATATGTACTTGTGTATATGGGTGTGAGAAATGTATTTGAGGTTGTTTTGTAGTCATTGGGTGATGTGGGAGAGGGGGGTTGTGGGGTTAGAAAGTTTATGCTGGGATTATGAGTGGATGGTTGGGTGTATGGATTGTGGATAGAAATGTTATCTTTGTGTGCTACTTGGCGGCTGGACATTTGTGTAAGATTATGTAGGGATTGGACAGTTTTGTGTGCTACTTTAAAAACGTGGCTAGAATTACACTTTTCTCGCTTTGTATCTCAATGCGTCACGTGCTGGCGATAGCCGCACCTCTCCAGGAATGGGCGGCAGGGCTTCTCCATCGTATGGTCGTGTGGGGGGCTGCAACGGTTGCAGCGGCACGCTTTAGAGGGGTCGGTGGGGAGGAAAATGCAATTTTAGCAATGTTTTGAAAGGGGCACACGATAACGTCACTTTTCTAATGCAGCACACAATAAGGTCACTTTCTTGGAGAAGCACGCAAAAAGGTCACTTTTTCAGAGGTGCACGCGAGAAGGTCACTTTTTTGGAGGGGCACGCAGAAATGTCACTTTTCTATGGGGACACGCAAAAAGGTGTAAACACAAAAACGTCACTTTTTGGAAGGGCATACAAAAATGTCACTATCTTCGTGCATACGCCACGTCCGCGCACATTAAATCAAAACATGAGAAGATTCCAGGAAGCTTCCTAGCCTTTCTGCTTGCTAGCCTGACAGCACGGGTCCGGCTGGTTGACACACAGGTCATGCAAGGGACAACAAGGGTAGGGAGAGATACGTGCACTTGTATCTCAAGCTTCAACTGAAGTTAATGCAGAGAGAAATAACAAATGACAGGTCCACAACATAAATAGCCGCCGTGGCTCACGGCGGGTGGCGCACACGGCGGTGCCTGTCAAACCTGAACCGGCCCAAAACCACTGTTTTGGCCATAATTCTGCGCACAAGCGTCCAAACGGAGCGCCGTCTNAAAAGACAGACACAACGACTGGTCACACGCCTACGTCCGGGAACATCCGGACAGTGTAAGAAAACAAACATGTAAATCGGCCTGGCAGGGCTGTCCACCGAGAAAATCCTGAAGACCTCCAAACGTAGTCCATGGGCTGTGGGAGCCCTCTGGTACACTGGGTAGGCTGCCAGGCTGCCTCCAGCGGGTGGAGCATCACCTCAGGGAACTCTTTCTCCAGCTGGGTCCGCCTCAAGGATCTGCACGAGCATGGACACGGCCGAGTGGTCACAACCAACTGTACAACTGTGTACGACTGATAACATCACAACACTCCCCCATGACCCGATGGTACGCATGTCCATACACGTGCAGAACGTGTCCCGGTGGAACACAGAGTGCTCAACAGGGACCCGGACAATCACCCACTCTCGGACAGGGGTCGTAATCCGACGGAACGAACAGCCCCGAGGAACTTCCCACGTGCCAGTGCCTTGGTCAGGAAGTCAGCGCGCTGCAAGTCTGTGCCCACCCAGGAGATGGAGATCAACTGCCGCTCCACCAGATCGCGCACGAAATGATACTCGACAGCGATATGCTTCATGCGTGCGTGGAACACACCAGAGTTCTCAGCGATCGCGAGAGCACTCTGGTTGTCGCATCGGAGGATGATGGTAGGCACGGACTGACCCAAGCACTGGAACAACCGCTGTAGCCACAGCGCCTCAGCGGCGCCAACGCCGAGAGCAACATACTCAGCCTCTGAGGAGCTGCGAGCAATGCACCCCTGCTTGCCGTTGCGCCAAGACACAACGGTGCCACCAAGCAGGAACACATAACCCGTGCGGCTGCGTCCATCAGGACTCCATGCCCAGTCGCTGTCGGTGTAGCCATCTACCACAACCGAGCACTGTCTCCGAAAGCAGAGACCGTGATACGGTGTGGAGACCACGTACCGGACGACTCGCAAAGCTGCGTGCAGAGCGCGAGCCCGAGGGGAGTGACTGAACTGTGCGAGTAGGTTGACAGCGAACGCAATGTCGGGACACGTGGTCATGGCCAAGTACATCAGTGAGCCAATGATGCGCAAGTAGAGGGTCACGTCCACAGTCTCGCCCAGATCGGCTGGGTCTGTCACCTTCAGGGCGTCCTGTCCGTCGGGAGTGATGGGTGACGAGGCGGCGGGAACAGTGCCAAGGAGGTCAGCAAACCGCTCCCCCACAACCTGTGCATATCGTGCCTGATGGAGGAGGAGTGTCCGTCGACGACGATCACGCACAATCTCCATCCCGAGGAAAACAGCCGCTGGACCAAGGTCCTTCATCCTGTAGGCGGCCTGCAGGACCGCCTTGGCCTCCTTCACGACCTCCAGTGAAGGAGGCGCAATCAGGAGATCGTCCACATACACCAGAATGGCAGTGAGGTGCTCGGCTGTCCGTCGGATGAAAAGTGACGGGTCAGCATCACTCTCGACGTACTCGGCCTGAGTGAGGGTGCGAGTGATCTCTCGGTTCCAGCACCGAGGTGACTGCTTCAGGCCATACAAGGCCTTACGCAAGCGCCAGACCTTGTTGCCATCGACCTCAAACCCAGGTGGCTGGACCATGTAGATCTCCTCCTCCAAGGTGCCATGGAGGAACGCATTGTTCACATCCATCTGGTGCAGCTCCCAGTCATGGTGAGCGACCACACCAAGCAGCGCGCGAGCTGTGGTCATGCGGCCAACAGGGGCAAAGGTGTCAGTGAAGTCGATCCCCTCAACCTGAGAGAATCCCCTGGCAGTCAAGCGGGCCTTATAGCGGTCCAGTGAGCCGTCAGGCTTCACCTTCTTGCAGAAGACCCACTTGGCCTACACGACCTTCCGTCCCTCAGGACGGTCGACCAGCTCAAAGACTCCGTGCTCCCGGATGGCCCTTAGCTCGTCCTCACAGGCGGCCCGCCATTGCTCAGCATCCTCTCCTGAGATAGCCTCCTTTAACGTGTCTGGATCAGGGACCGTCAAAGGGGAGCTCCAAGTGGCCAGGACACATGCCTCATGGGTCGGACGGACCGCAACTAGGTCAGCGGCAGCTGCTTGTGCAGCCTCGTGCTTGTCAGCGATCAGCTGGTGCCCAATGGGACAAGCTGGATGCACCTCCGTGTAGGTGCCTTGGACACTTAGGCCGAGAGCCTTTGTGCCAGGGTCACCATTGTGCACGCTGCGCGTGCGTTGTCTGGGTGGCGCAACCGCAGTCGAAGGTGCTCGTGAGGCCAGTGGGCGGAGACGCCCACCTAGTCCACGGGAGTAGCCCGAGTCTGAGCTGACCGACGGTTCTAGCACAGGGAGGGCAGGTGCTGTCTCTGGAAACGCTGCAGGCGTGGGCGAGACAGGCGCGGCAGGCGCGGGCGAAACAGGCGCTGCAGGCACGGACGAGACGGTCGCGGCAGGCGCGGACGAGACAGTCGCGGCGGGCGCGGGTGAGGCAGGCGCCGCAAGCAAAGAGGCGGCAGGTGCAGCCCCGGCAGGCGAAGTAGGCGCTGCAGGTGCAGGCGAAGCAGGCGCTGCAGGTGCGGGCAAAGCAGCCGCTGCAGGTGCGGGCGAAGCAGGCGCTGCAGGTGCGGACGAAACAGGCGCTGCAGGTGCGGGCGAGGCAGTCGCAGCAGGAGCGGGCGAGGCAGTCGCGGTGGGCGCGAGTGAGGCAGGCGCGGCAGGCGCAGGCGAGACAGTCGTGGCAGGCACAAGCGGGGCATGCGTAGAGACTACAGGCCTGACAGCAATGATGGCCGGGTCAATGATGACCGGGTCAATGGTGGCCAGCGACGGTCCCACCCCGGAGGCACCCCGGACGGACTCACCCTGTGGGATAGACTCCCCCATCCGACGGGAGGCCTCACAGGTGGGAACGTGAGACGCTGCCTAGGTGAGAATGGCAGACAGGTCGCGGTACGACACTGCCTCAAAAAACAGCGCGTCGCGCGACGTAACGATGTGGTGGCGACCTGCATCCCAGAAACGCCACGCTTTGGAGCGCGAGGAGACACCGAGGAAGGCACACATCCGGCCGCACGGAGAGACCTTGGACCCCTGCTGGTCTTTGGTGTACTAGACACAGGCCAAGGAACCCCAGACGCGAGCAAGCCTGAGGTCCACACGGTGACCGAACCACAGCTCATACGGCGTGACGTGGTCCGGCAAGGGACCATGCGGGAGGCGGTTCCAGACCCACGTCATGTAGGCGAAGCCCTCGAAGGCGAAGGACTCCGGGAGACTGCACTCAGCGCGCATGGCGCGAACCGCATCCTCCATGGTGCGGTTCTAGCGCTTGGACACACCGTTCTGCTGTGGCGTAGCAAGGGCCGAGAGCTGGTGACAGATACCAAGCTCGGCGAAGTGAGTGGTCAGCTCACCGAGATACTCACCGCCGCGGTCAGAGCGGAAGGTGTGGAGGGAGTGACGAGAGTGACGCTCGGCCATCACGAGCCACAAGCGCACGGCTAGAGCGGCATCACTCTTGTGGCGGAGGCAGTAGACCCACCGCATGCGGGTGAAGTCATCCGTGAGGGTAAGAACATACCGACCACGGTCAGCGACAGACTCGACAGGGAGAGGTCCGAGGAGGTCCGAGTGGACAAGCTCCAGGGGACGCTGCGCGCGAGTGACGGAGGCAGGGTAGGTGCATCGATGCATCTTGCCCTGAGCGCAGAATAGACAGTTGGTCATGGGCGGCTTCTCGAAGGAAGCCGTGTCAAGACCGAGAGCGGGCTGTTTACGAATGAGCCTGGACATAGTGTCCGTGCTCACATGACACAGGCGCCGATGTAACAAGCGCTGGTTGTCAGGAGACAACACCCCTGTGACAAAGACGTGGGTAGATGAGCAAGGGGAAGAGTCAGGAGCAGAGCAGCACACGATGCAATACAGGTCATCCATAACAGAGGCACACAACACAACTGTGGAAGTGTCAAGTGCAGTGATCGTGGCATCATCAATGGAGTGGTGAACAGAGAGACCCATCCTTGTGCAGGCACGGACAGAGAGCAGGCTGAGCTCGAGATCAGGCACGAAAAGCACGTCAGAAAGATACACGGGACCAGACGGACCAGGTAGTGATTGCCCAGAACCTGTCCGCACTGACCGAACAGACCCAACAGGACCAAGCACGACAAAGGCGGTACGGTCGCAGGTCATGTGGTGAGTGGCCCCTGAGTCAATGATCCAGTGGCCACTCGCCTCACGACCTATGGTGGTCATGGTACAACGAGAAACGGAGCACGCTGCCTCTGCTGGACGCTCACTAGATGTGGTAGGACACCGGGACAATGCACGACGATGCGACTCATCCAACCAGTCTGTGCTGTCAGACTCATCCTCACCAGGTGACGTAGCCCCCCCACAAGTACGACCACGTGCCACAAACACAAATGGACAGTCAGTCTGTGGACCACTCGGCTGTGACAGCACACTCGCACCTCCCTGTTAGCGAAGTGCCAGCAGTCGACGTAGCTCCGCGATGGTGTGGTCCCTCGGGTCCGGCGTGGTACTCCCCTCGGATGGCGGAGGATGCGCCGCCGGTGCTGCCCCCGAGGTCGCTGCGGCACGGGCTGCTGCTCTAGTGCAGATCCGCTCCTCGTGGGCTGCCTGAAGACCGCGGGTGACTCTCGCCCAATCCAGCTCCTGCAGACACTCAGTGTAGCGATGAGGTCCGCCACAGTTGTGGCAGCGGACCGCCCGTCCGGTGCCACCGGAAGGCTGCTGCGGTCCCCTCTTTTTCTTCCCCTTCTTCCCCTTCACGGCTGCTACACTGGCTGTCGGAGTAGTAGGGGAGGAAGCGGGAGAGGCAGAGGTGGAGCTGGTGGGGGTGAAGGTGGACGATGGTGTGGAAGGCGTAGAGGACGTCGCTCCCATTGCTGATGCGGCCATGGCGCCCTGCCGATGCGCGCGGGCTGCCTCGTCAGCTGTCGCGACCTGGATGAAGTACCGCTGCGCCCAGGGCAACAGCTGCAGGGTGTCGGACATGGACGCGAGGACGTCCTGGTCGGGGCGAGAGAAGGTGTCAGTGAGCTCGGGGCGCACTCCCAGCATGATGGTGTCCAGCGCCCAGAGCTGAGAGCCGCCTCCGGTGCCCAGACGAGTGTACACGCGCATGGCCCGATGCCAATAATCAGCTGCTGACTCCGAGGATCCTTGATGAAGGGAGTGGAACTCGCGAAGGCGTGCTAACCGGGTCGTGTGAGTCTCTGCTGCAAAAAGGGTCAGCGCCAGCTCCCAGCCGCGGTGCGGGTCAACGCCTGCTCCTGTCCCAGGCGCGCCCAGGAAGGGGCGGAAGTCTACCACTGTCTCCTGTGGAACTGCGTACCGCAGTCCACGCATGGCACGCGCTGCCGTCTGGGACTGGAGCGGATCAGCCGTCTGGTACTGGCTGTGGTAGTAGGGCCAGACTCCCTCTGAGTCTGCCCATACCTGAAACAGCACCTCCCAACAGTCAAACCCCGCCTTGCTGTCGTAGCGAGGCGGGGAAGTCTCGAAGTCCTTGGGTCATCGCTCCGTGGGGAGCTGGACCTCTGGTGGTGCTAGGAGCGGGTGTGGGAAGGGCATGAAAGGCATCAACGCTGCTCCTCCAGCGGCACCCGAGACCCGACGCGGGTCGGTTTGCTGCTGCTGCTGTCCCCTCGGACTGGGCGCCGGTGTCTCAATGCGCAGGCTCCTCATCTGCTCCATCAGCCAGCGAAGCGCGTCCTCCCCAGTGGGAGGTGGCGCCTGATCTCGTCTCTGTGCAGGGGCGGCAGTGGGGCCAGCAGACTCCTGGGCCGATGGGGTTGCCTCTCTCTCTCTCCTGGGCTGATGTCCCGGTGTCCCAGACAGAGAGACCAAGGCATCGCGGATCTGTCGCAGCGTAGCTGACTGCTCATCCTGGCACTGGCGGAGTGACGACTGCTCCACCAGCAGGAAGTCAATCGCCTTTGAGCGTGGGCTGCGGCCCCCCGCTCGTGACGGTGTCCTCCAGCTCCTTGCCCTTGGAGCTGCTCGGCTCCATGCTGAGGCGGTGAGAAACTCGTCCGAACGCAGAATCGTCAGCGTTTCTCGCTGATTTAGGACGGTGGCAAAAGTCGACCTTCTGACCAAAAAATCGGCTTAGTGCTGAAAATTTAAAAATTTAAATTTTCACCACTAAAAACTGAATGTTGTCCAAATGAAGCAAAATTTGGACCACAGAGGCGTCTGAGGATGCTGAAGACAGTGGTGAAATTTTCATCTTCAAAAGGTGGGGAAAAAGGCCAAAACGACCTGATTTTGTGCTCAGGCCGAAAAAATGAAAAATTCAAATCAGTGATGCGGAACGGTGAATGCTAGAGGCTACAGAGCTCCAAATGAGGCGAGATAGGGCGCGATGGAAAGCTTGAGATCTAAGCTTTCCAACGAGCCATAGCGCGCAACTTTTGGTGGCTATTTGAGTCCGGCACAGGCGGGTGAAGAGAGGATGGCGGCTGACGCGATTTGCGTCTGCGGCTCCTCCACGTCCGTGCGGCTTCCAGGAAGCTGCACGGCTGGAGTCAGCACCTACAAAANTAGCCTGACAGCACGGGTCTGGCTGGTTGACACACAGGTCATGCAAGGGACAGCAAGGGTAGGGAGAGACACGTGCACTTGTATCTCAAGCTTCAACTGAAGTTAATGCAGAGAGAAATAACAAATGACAGGTGCACAACATAAATAGCCGCCGTGGCTCACGGCGGGTGGCGCACACGGCGGTGCCTGTCAAACCTGAACCGGCCCAAAACCACTGTTTTGGCCATAATTCTGCGCACAAGCGTCCAAACGGAGCACCGTCTGATCCTACGGATGCACGACAAAAAGACAGACACAACGATTGGTCACACGCCTACGTCCGGGAACAGCCGGAGAGTGTAAGAAAACAAACATGTAAATCAGCCTGGCATGGCTGTCCACCGAGAAAGTCCTGAAGACCTCCAAACGTAGTCCGTGGGCTGTGGGAGCCCTGTGGTACACTGGGTAGGCTGCCAGGCTGCCTCCAGCGGGTGGAGCATCACCTCAGGGAACTCTGTCTCCAGCTGGGTCTGCCTCAAGGATCTGCACGAGCATGGACACGGCCGAGTGGTCACAACCAACTGTACAACTGTGTATGACTGACAACATCACAACAAAACCATGTACCAAAATGAGTGTCCATTTCTTTGTTCTCTCCCTTTCAAAAACATAGAATGCGATGATGTGTTGCAAACTTAAGATCTCGCACATAGTGTTCCTTGGTTGACAAAATGGGACCTCGACTGGGAGCTCCCACCACTTCTCGCTCGCTTCAACTTGGTAACCTTCGCTTGTTGAATTACATTGTATGGGGAACACAAAAATGACACACTTGCTAAAAGGACAGTAAAAAAAGTCACTTTTCTTACGGACGTACAAAAACGTCTCTTTTATGATAAACACACAATTATGTCATTCTTTATCAATAAGTGAAAATTGGCAAAAGAACACCGCAAAATATTTTTTTTATCATTTTGGTAGATCTTATATTCCATCATTCACGTTTTTTTGTATCGTTTTGTGAGGTTTTGAAAATTTTTTATGATACGTGGGTGCCCTAAGCTTGGGGAGCTCAATGATGGTGACATGCATGAAATTATGTCGTATAACCTCTTCCTCCTCCGAGGGGGAGGAGGAGGAGGGTACATGACATAATTTCATGCATGTCACCATCATTGAGCTCCCCAAGCTTAGGGCACCCATCATACATGATTTTGGTACATGATTTTGATGAAATGTGCGTGCATGCGCTGACGTGGCGCATGCACGAAGATAGTGACATTTTTGTACGCTCTTCCAAGAAGTGACGTTTTTGCGTTTACAACTTTTTGCGTGTCCCCACAGAAAAGTGCCATTTCTGCATGCCCCTCCAAAACAGTGACCTTCTCGTGTGCCCCTCCGAAAAAGTGACCTTTTTGCGTGCTCCTCCGAGAAAGTGACCTTATTGTGTGCTGCATTAAGAAAGTGACGTTTTTGAGTGCCTTTTCAAAACATTGTTGGAATTTTATTTTCCTTGGTCAGTGGGGGGGACTGTAAGGTTCCGTTCTTAGAAATGTTTGCCAAAATCGGTCTTTTTCATCTGGGGCCCGTTTTCGAATTATATTGTCCAGTCGCGGGGCCCGCGAATCGCATCTTCTGACACGTGTCCACATCGATGTGCTAACCCCATCGCAAGCATGGACACATCCAATTTTACAAGATCGGGGCCCTTCTTCTCGTTCCGTCGCACATTGAGATTTCAGGCGGGAAGCGATGTTCGCGCAGAAAGCAGGTCCGACCTTCTTAATGGCTGAACAAACGAGGGGCGAGAGACGATGATGTCATGACGAGCGCCTAGCTTGATGCGTGAACATGGCAGCGCAATACCAAACCACTTCCTACATGTAAGATAACCAAATGCCCGATAAGACAGAAAAGATGGCAAAAACTTGAGAGGAAAAAAACTTTAAAAAGCGGAATAAATAGAAAAAGTCTTCTCGAGAGGATTTTAAACTAAAAAACTAGTAAACGTATATAAGACCTTACGTAGAAGACATAAAAAAATAGATAAACCAAATCATAAGATGGGTCATGGAAATCAATACACATAACATAAAAAATAACAATACACGAATGGCTAGAAATAATCTGGAGAAAGAGACATACGTGCGTTTTCATTCTTGTGAACATAAAGATGAAATGTTTTATCTGGATAATGATATGAAAATAGAAACACATATACATATGATAAAGTTAGATATATAGAGTTATAGATATATATATACTCAAACATAGAGATGTACGAAGGCATATATATTTATTTTGATATATATGGATATTCATTCATCTATAGACATACTTCTGGATATAAGTATAAATGTAGATAGAGATGTAAATGTAGACAGATAAAGATATAATTATATATATACATATTCATATATAAAAATAGATATCAATATACACATAAATAAAGATATCAATATATGTATAAATATAATTATACAGATATATATAAACGTATAGATGTAGAGAAAGATATAGATATACATGTAGATAAAGATATAGATATAGATAGGATATATAGATAAAGATATAGAAAAAATATAGATATAGATATAGTTAGATATATAGATATAGATGTAGAGATAGATTTACATATAGCTATAGATATAGATAAAGATATAAATATAGATATAGATATAGATATAGATATAGATATCTATATCTATATCTATATCTATATCTTTATCTATATCTATATCTATATCTATATCTACATCTATATCTATATCTATATCTATATCTATCT